>ML397163.1:4874-30725 GCA_005239525.1 Nicotiana knightiana
AAAGTCATCCCCCAACGGGTTCCACCAAAACCTTAGATTAGAAAAGTTAGCTACTCATAATAATGATAAAAACTACAAAAGAATTCATAAGCAAAGGTAAAATCACAAAAGAAGGAGATATGGATTGATGCCCAATTGCCTCCTTGCCTCTTGCCCTTTCTTTTCTTGTTCTAAACTCTAAACCTTGATTATTTACTCCTTTTGGCGAATTGAACCTTTTATAGTTTAAGTGGATTGGCCCCGAACATCCAAAAGTACCCTTTCGAATTATTTTTCTCGTCTGGACTAGCGCGGGCGTGCTAGTCTCGCGCTAATGGGGTTTCTGTCTGCCTGGTTTGCTGGACTAGCGCAGGCGCACTACACTCGCGCTAATACCCGTGCTAATGAGGTTTCATTCTGTCCCAAGAGTCTTCATCCTTCAAGTCATCCATAAATTATCGCATGGGGCTGTTCTTCTTCAATTTCGCACAAATCACCATCCTAAGTCCTAAATAGTGCATTGTACTCCTGTGAAACACAAAAAATCACAATTAGAGCCAACTTATCATCATTTAATAATCGTTAAGACAGTGAAGTTTCATTAAGTTAGAGCATAAACATACGCTAAACTCTGTGAATTTAGCCTGTTATCAACATCCCACACTTAAACTTGCTAGTCCTCGAGCAATCCACTATATCCTACAGGGCTTCTTTCCCCAAACACTTCCCTACAGTATCACATCACGAACGTTTTACAAGCATTGTACCTAGTAGTGTAACATCTATGCCTCAAGCAGCGACTCTCAAATGCCAAGCCATACTCTTACTTCCTCGAGATACTCTACAAGAAGGTCAAGACTTACCTCTTTTTCATAAATCACGTGCCCTCACTTCACACAATTGAGAGTAGTTCCAAAAAAGATAATAGTAAGAGCAACAGGAACTTTAAATCGAAAGAATTCACTCACTCTCAAAAAGAACATTCATATGCCACACAGATACGCCATAGGCTTCCCCGTAGTGTAATACTCTACTAATTGAGTTTATTCAGTCTAAGATCAATAGGTCTTTATTTGGTTGTAATGTAGGCTAAGGGATGGGTAGGATACATTTGGGTATAGTGAGTAACCTCCCTAAGCACTTTTAATACAATTACATTAACATTCAGCCCATTTTCATGCTTGGTCAGAACTTTCACCACGCTTTGCTTCATAATTACCCCACTATTCTTTAGGTGCAACTTTCTTTTCATGCCACTAATTATCAAGGACTACATGTATTTATTGTCCTCTTTCTTTCTTTTGTTTTTCTTTAAGTGGCCTTCATTTTTGCATTTTTTTTCTTTTCTTTTCTTTCTTTTTTTTTTCTTTTCACACTTTTGCACCTTTCATTCTATTTCCTTGATTTTCCTTACAGATCAAACCACCACCCCACACTTTGACTTTTACATATCAGCTAACAATTCAAGTGCTCATGGGAGGTACAGGGTTCAAACAGACAAGTTATTCAAACAATTGGTTATGGTTCATAATGTGGTTATCAAAGAAACAGGCTTATAAGCTCAAAGGGTTGACTATGGTAATTACATTCAGGTGGGTACATATTTATGTCTGGCTTAACAAAGAAATTCCTATATCCCTCCTAAGACTAAACAAACTTCTATTTTGATTTGTACACACACGGGGCAAGTTCTAGGTACCAAATACAGACATAGAATACAATGTAAAATACCTTACACACACATGGCACATAATTCACTCCAAATTGGTTCCTCAAGACACTTCATTCAGCATTAAAGTCTGTTATAGTATGCAAATTTAAGGCATTCTACAAGAGTCAACCGATGATCCTAAGGGTCACACTCTAGGTTCTTTGGTGTTCGGTTTAACACACCAAGGTATGTATTTTATCATTCATCTCCTAGCCCAAAAGAGTCCTAACAACTAAAAAAATAAAAAAACAACTACCTATACCCGGTTCAAGCTAAACCCTTGGAAAAGAACTGTGGTCAAACACTACCTACAAAGAAAATAAAAAATATTTTTGTTTTTTATTTTTCTTTAGACTTAAATCCCTCGAGAAAATTGTCTAATAGACCCATCGTCGGGAAAAATCCAATTTTTTATATTTTTGTAAAAAAAAGAAAAATTATTCCATTAAACTAACACAACTAAAATAGCATAGAAAGTCACCCAGACAATCTCCTCACCCCACACTTAAAATTGTACATTGTCCCCAATGTACACCCATACATACAATAGGGTAAAAGAAACTCCCTGGTAGGCCAAAGGCCGAAGCACTAGCATCTCATGGGGTACTCAGACTTCTCTCAGGCCTGGTCCTTTGTGCGGGTACCTCAAACTTAGTTCCAACCATCTGGTTTGCTGTTGCATCCTTCCAGTTACTTTGCGTTCCATGCTCCTAAAAAAATCAAGAATCGACACTACAAAAAAGTAATATAATAAAAAATAATAATTAAAAAAAACAAAGAAAGCGGTAAAGATGGGTTGCCTCCCAACAAGCGCTTGATTTAACGTCGCAGCACGACGTGAATCACTTTCTGCCTCCACTTCGAACTTATGAATTGGACCCAAGTTTTGATTCTGCTCTGTGATCATGCTCCTAGGGTGGTAGAACGAATCTAACTGGCCCAATAAAATAATGTAGTATTTTGCACTTCTTGGCCTTTGGATGAGATGTGTATTCCCGACTTTTTGGCACGAAGAAATTCTAGAATGTAAGCATCTTGTTCCTTACTCCTTGAATCCTCAAGTAGCTCGGACGACTCTATTTCCATATCATCATCCAAACACAATGTGGAAAAGTGCTTGGAGTGTGGACCAAGGCGCTCAACTACAAAAACATTGAGATTGTCAACATCCTTAACACTAATGACACTAGAGTCAACTAAATATGTATCCTCAATAACCTTGGTTGACTCTAGTATCTCTCTACGACACTACCACCCTCAAAATCTTGTTCGATTGATTGTTGGTGTTCTACTCTGGCCTTCTCCTCTAGCTCATCCTCGTATTTTTTTAAATCCTCCATTATAATGGCAATTTCTGCAGCCAATTCATACTCATATTGGCTACTATCCACAATGTCAACTTGTTGCGCTTTACAGGGTTCAATTACTTTATTCACTTGAGCCTCCAAGTTGTGAATATTTGCTTCTTGCCTTTGTACCCGCAGTTGTATCTCATCATATTGTTCCGTAAGGCACTTTAGCATATCCTCGATCTCTTTCAGGTCCTCATACCTCAATTTAGTTGTCTCTATCAATCATGAATACTCCAGTTACCATAAATCTCTACCAAGTAATTATGATAATTTACTAGACGCACTCTCTCAAGTTACTCTAGCTAAATTGCATTACAGTTCACTTTAGATTTCACCCGAGGTATCGTTATATCTAATCCAACCTCTAAACCCTCGGTTATGAATCTCACCTATACTCTGGGAGTGGTGTTGTTAAAATAACTACCTAAATATGCACTCTCTCTCTCTCAAGTAGATACATAATAAATAGGCACAGCTAATTGAGGACCCTTCAATCAACTACAACAAGAAAGTAGTTGAACAAATAGAGATTAACAACCAACCAAAACTATATTAATATCACAACAAAGATATCCCCCAACGGGTTCCACCAAAACCTTAGATTAGAAAAGTTAGCTACTCATAATAATGATAAAAACTACAAAAGAATTCATAAGCAAAGCTAAAATCACAAAAGAAGGAGATATGGATTGATGCCCAATTGTCTCCTTGCCTCTTGCCCTTGATTTTCTTGTTCTAAACTCTAAACCTTGATTATTTACTCCTTTGGGCGAATTGAACCTTTTATAGGTTAAGTGGATTGGTCCCGAACTTCCAAAAGTACCCTTTCGAATTATTTTTCCCGTCTGGACTAGCGCGGGCGCGCTATCTCGCGCTAATGGGGTTTCTGTCTGCCTGGTTTGCTGGACTAGAGCAGGCGCGCTACACTCGCGCTAATACCCACTCTAATGAGGTTTCATTCTGTCCCAAGATTCTTCATCCTTCAAGTCATCCATAAATTATCGCATGGGGCTGTTCTTCTTCAATTTCGCACAAATCACCATCCTAAGTCCTCAATAGTGCATTGTACTCCTGTGAAACACAAAAAATCACAATTAGAGCCAACTTATCATCATTTAATAATCGTTAAGACAGTGAAGTTTCATTAAGTTAGAGCATAAACATACGCTAAACTCTGTGAATTTAGCCTGTTATCAACATCCCACACTTAAACTTGCTAGTCCTCGAGCAATCCACTATATCCTACAGGGCTTCTTTCCCCAAACACTTCCCTACAGTATCACATCACGAACGTTTTACAAGCATTGTACCTAGTAGTGTAACATCTATGCCTCAAGCAGCGACTCTCAAATGCCAAGCCATACTCTTACTTCCTCGAGATACTCTACAAGGAGGTCAAGACTTACCTCTTTTTCATAAATCACGTGCTCTCACTTCACACAATTGAGAGTAGTTCCAAAAAAGATAATAGTAAGAGCAACAGGAACTTCAAACCGAAAGAATTCACTCACTCTCAAAAAGAACATTCATATGTCACACAGATACGCCATAGGCTTGCCCATAGTGTAATACTCTACTATTGAGTTTATTCAGTCTAAGATCAATAGGTCTTTATTTGGTTGTAATGTAGGCTGAGGGACGGGTATGATACATTTGGATATAGTGAGTAACCTCCCTAAGCACTTTTAACACAATTACATTAACATTCAGCCCATTTTCATGCTTGGCCAGAAATTTCACCACGCTTTGCTTCATAATTACCCCACTATTCTTTAGGTGCAACTTTCTTTTCATGCCACTAATTATCAAGGACTACATGTATTTATTGTCCTCTTTCTTTCTTTTGTTTTTCTTTAAGTGGCCTTCATTTGCATTTTTTTTCTTTTCTCCTTTCTTTTTTTTTCTTTTCACACTTTTGTACCTTTCATTCTATTTCCTTGATTTTCCTTACAGATCAAACCACCACCCCACACTTTGACTTTTACATATCAGCTAACAACTCAAGTGCTCATGGGAGGTACAGGGTTCAAACAGACAAGTTATTCAAACAATTGGTTATGGTTCATAATGTGGTTATCAAAGAAACATGCTTATAAGCTCAAAGGGTTGACTTTGGTTAATTACATTCAGGTGGATACATATTTGTGTCTGGCTTAACAAAGAAATGCCTATATCCCTTCTAAGACTAAACAAACTTCTATTTCGATTTGTACACACACGGGGCAAGTTCTAGGTACCAAATGCAGACATAGAATATAATGTAAAATACCTTACACGCACATGGCACATAATTCACTCCAAATTGGTTCCTCAAGACACTCCATTGAGAATTCAAGTTTGTTACAGTATGCAAAATTAAGGCATTCTACAAGAGTCGACCAATGAGCCTAAGCGTCACACTCTAGGTTCTTCGGTGTTCGGGTGTAACACACCAAGGTATGTATTTTATCATTCAGCTCCTTTCCCAAAAGAGTCCTAACAACTAAAAAAAATAAAAAGACAACTAACTATACCCGGTTCAAGATAAACCCTTGGAAAAGAATCGTGGTCAAAAGAAAAACCAAGGGGGAGTTACTACACTACCTACAAAGAAAATAAAAAATCTTTTTGTTTTTTTTCTTTCTTTAGACTTAAATCCCTCAAGAAAATTGTCTAATAGATCCATCGTCGGGAAAAGTCCATTTTTTTCTAAAATTATTCCATTAAACTAACACAACTAGAATAGCATAGAAAGTCATCCAGACAATCTGACGCAAAAATTTGATCACGCTCAACTATGTCTATTAAAAGACTAAGCGGGCGTTGCAAATATAATCCAGGTATTTTGCCCAGAGTCGAATCCCATAGGGAATTATCGTATCAAATGTCGTCTTTAGATTACTATATTCTCAATAGTCAACTTTCTCAAACGTTGTGTATATCACTTTGTGTTGTTTCTACTACTACAGCTGAACAAAAATAATAAACTTAAGATTAACTAACAATAAGATGTAAACAATTGGATTAAAGGTCTAAGGTTATGGTTTCCTCCGTTGGTGAACTTACTTCTTGTATACTTCCTATAGTTTTGATTTAGTTATCTCTATCAATCATGAACACTCCAGTTACCATAAATCTCTATCAAATAATTATGACAATTTACTAGACACACTCTCTCAAGTTACGCTAGCTAGATTGCATTACAGTTCACTTTAGATTTCACCCGAGGTATTGTTATCTCTAATCCAACCTCTAAACCCTCGGTTATGACTTTCGTCTATACTCTGGGAGTGGTGTTGTTCAAACAATTACCTAAATATGCACTCTCTCTCAAGTAGATACATAATAAATAGGCACAGCTAATTGAGGGCCCTTCAATCAACTACAACAAGAACGTAGTTGAACAAATAGAGATTAACAACCAACCAAAACTATATTAATATCACAATAAATTCATCCCCCAACGGGTTCCACCAAAACCTTAGTTTAAAAAAGTTATCTACTCATAATAATGATAAAAACTACAAAAGAATTCATAAGCAAAGGTAAAATCACAAAAGAAGGAGATATGGATTGATGCCCAATTGCCTCCTTGCCTCTTTACCTTGCTTTTCTTTTTCTAAACTCTAAACCTTGATTATTTACTCCTTTGGGGTAATTGAACCTTTTATAGGTTAAGTGGATTGGCCCCGAACTTCCAAAAGTACCCTTTCGAATTATTTTTCCCTTCTGGACTAGCGCGGGCGAGCTAGTCTCGCGCTAATGGGGTTTCTGTCTGCCTAGTTAATGAGGTTTCATTCTGTCCCAAGCGTCTTTCGTCCTTCAAGTTATCCATAAATTATCCCATAGGGATGTTCTTCTTCAATTTCGCACAAATCACCATCCTAAGTCCTCAATAGTGCATTGTACTCCTGTGAAACACAAAAATCACAATTAGAGCCAACTTATCATCATTTAATAATTGTTAAGACAGTGAAGCATCATTAAGTTAGAGCATAAACATACGCTAAACTATGTGAATTTAGCCTGTTATCATGTCTCTCAGGAGTGGGAGAACATTAGCAGAGCCAAAGGCAAAACCAAGGGATGAGAAGGAGTTCAACTCAGCCAAGATAGTTGAAGAACAAAGAATCGGTGAATCTTTACCGTAGGAGAATGTTAGCAACAATTATGTTGATAAGTAGAAGGTGAACATCACAGTTGAGGAAAGCAAGCACATGCCATTGTTACATTTTCCTCAAAAGATGAAGCGGGAGAAATTAGACAAATGCTTTGGGAAATATTTGGAGTTACTGAAACAATTATATGCGGACATCCCGTTCATGGAGGTTCTCACACAGATGCCAGCCTATGAAAAATTCCTGAAGGAAATCCTTTCAAACAAAAGGAAACTTGAGGAAACGAAAGTGTTCAAACACAATTCCCAATGCCCACTGCAGTGCCATTTTAAAGAACAAAATTACTAAGAAGTGTGGGGATCCTGCCAGTTTCACTATACCCTGCTCGTTGGGTAGTGAAACTTTTGACAAAACCTTATGCGATTCAGGTGCATCCATTAACTTGATACCATTATCGGTGTTCAAGAAATTACAAGGAGAGATAAGAATAATCAAATCTGTGCCATTATCCTTGAAGCTGGTTGACCAGACCATGATCATACCATAGGGCATAATTGAGGATATTCTGGTAAGGGTAGACAAATTTGTTTTCCCATTAGACTTCATTGTGGTAGATATGGAAGTGAATAAGGAGGTACCTTTAATCCTGGGGAAACCATTTCTTTTGCACTGGCTAGGCTATTCTTGATATATATGAGGGGTAACTCATGCTACGAGCGGGAAACAAAAAAGTGGTGTTTCAAATGAAGAGAATAATGAAATACCTTGATGAGGCATTTGCCTATGCTTGTCTCAAACTAGATGTGGTGGGAGAGTTAGTTGAACAACAAAAACTGGATAAGCTAGTAGGTGACTCACTAGAGAGATGCATTAGTCAATCAAGCACAACAGAGGATGAAGATCCTGAGATCAAGAAGGAATTTGAGGCGCTAGAAGATGAGAAACATGTGATAGATGAAGAAAAATTCGAGAAAGAAAATAGCAAGCCGAAGCTGGAATTGAAAGTACTCCCGACACATTTGAAATATGCTTTTTTGGAGACTATCAATTTTTTCGTGATTATTGTTGCTGATTTGACAGGTGCACAGGAGCACATGCTTGTGGAGTTACTACAGAAGCAATTAAGGCAATAGGTTGGAGTATCGATGTTTCAGGGGATCACCCCTGCAATCTTCATGCACAAGATCTTGTTAGAAGAAGGGAGTAAACCAGTGGTGTAGTCTCAGCACAAATTGAACAAAGATCTTGAGGAGGTGGTTCATAAAGAGATACTTAAATTGCTGGATGCTGGCACAATATTCTCCATATCTGTCAGTCAATGGATTAGCCCCATACAGGTTGTGCCATAAAAAGGTGGGAATGATGGTGGTAAAAAATGAGGACAACAAGCTAATTCCTACCAGAACAATAGCTGAGTGGAAGATGTGCACAGACTACTGGAGATTAAATGATGCAACAAGGAAGGATCACTTCCCTCTTCCTTTCATTGATCAGATGTTGGAGAAGGTGGCAGGGCGTGGATGTTATTGCTTCTTAGATGGATATTCAGGGTATATTTTCATACCGAAGAATGTCTTTCGGGTTATGCAATGCACCAGCTACTTTTCAGAGAAGCATGATATCAATATTTTCAGACTTGAATGGGAAGTGTCTGGAGGTATTCATGGATGACTTTAATCTATTTGGAGATGACTTTGAAGATTGCTCGAGGAACCTTGAACTTGTTCTAAAACGATGTGAGGACACTCATCTAGTACTCAACTGTGAAATGTGTCACTTCATGGTTATGGAGGGGATAGTCATGGGCCATAAAATCATAGTTGAAGGTATTGAAGTATACAGAGCTAAATTTGATGTGATAGCTAAGCTCACACCACCCACCTCAGTGAAGAGCACCAGAAATTTTTTAGGGCATGTCGATTTCTATAGAAGGTTCATTAAGAATTTTTCCAGCATTACCAAGCCCTTAACTGCATTACTTGTCGACGATGTGAAATTTGTATTTGATGTGGAGTTTCTCAGAGCATTCGAACTTATCAAGGAAAAGCTACTGAGTGCCCCAATAATGGTGACTCCTAACTGGAGTGAGCCTTTTGAGATAATTTGTGATGTCAGTGATGTGGCAGTAGGAGCAGTACTGGGGCAGAGGAGAGATAAATTGTTCCAAACCATTTACTATGCAAGGCAGACTTTGAATGGTGCTCAGGTGAACTATGCTACCATGGAGAAGGAGTTCTTTGCAGTAGTATTTGCTTTTGACTAGTTCAGATCCTATTTGGTGGGAAGCAAGGTAATAAAATATCTTCTGAGTAAGAAAGAGTCCAAACTGCGCCTGATGCGGTGGGTATTGTTGCTACAAGAATTTGATCTAGAATCAAGGACATGAAGGGCACAAAAAATCAAGTGGCTGATTGATGGTAGACTATAATCTCATGTTTTAGTTGATTATTACATTCCAATTTACTGCACTTTAGTTGAGTTTGAGCTTTAATCGCTAATGTTTTGCACTAATGGTGTGTTTTATACCTTGTAGGAGTGATTCCGAGCTATGTACTGTTATGGAATGAACTCAAGTGATTTGGAGCTTTGAATTATATGTAAAATCCCAAGGAATTAAGTCGGGATCGTGTTTGGGAATTAACGGATGATAGTTAAGAACGAACGAAGAGTCGAGCAGGCATATTGCGCACTGTCTAGTAAAATGCACATAACTATTCGCTCAGAACTCCATTTTGGCTCTACAATATATAGTTGGAAATCTAATTCAAAGGTATACAACTTTCATGTTTTATATTTTTTTATATTCCCAACAACACGGGGTGAAAATTGTGTGGAAGGTGTGCGGCCGTGCACTGACCGCGGTTATGGGGCAGAATAGTGTGAAAAGTGCGCGGGCACACTTCCAGGTGCATTGTTGCGCATGTCTTGTCTGGGAAAGAGTTTCCTTTTTCGCGTAGGAGAAGGTGTAATTGCTTGGGCCCGACCCTAATTGGTATATATACATGGGAAAACGGTATTTTGAGAACTTTTAATACATCTAAACCTAAGGAGGCTAAGGAGAAGTTGGAGAAGCAAGATCACAAGGAATCTATCATTCAATCCCAACTCAAGACAAGGGTTTGGATTGTTTTATGTTTTTCTTTACTTTACACTCAATGGTGATGAATTACTCCATGTCTATGGAGTAGTTCTCTTTAGGGTTTGATGGATTTGGTGTATTGATATTTGTTTGTGGATAATTAACTCTAGTTTTATGTATTGAATCATTTTGGATGTTATAATTGTTGCATTTTTATTCACTTGTTAATGTAATCGAGAGAGGCATAACTTGTGATATTGTTTCTTTATATTTAGTTGGTTGAAGTCATTAATTCTTCTTAGTAAGAAGCTTGTTGAATTGTTGATTAGACTATGTTAGGAGGATAATTGAAACAGGTTCTCCTAAAGATCAATCCACTACGAATTCTTGCATATCTTCACGCACTTAAAATTGGTTCATATTGTGAGGCTCAGACTTAATAGAGAGAGGAGTTTCTACTAAATAATTGAACTAATAACCAAGTGAATTTGAGAGTCTCACTTGAACATTAGAAGTGAATTATCTAGAGTTAAATCCAAAACATGCATCTTGCACCTATCCTATCAACCCTATCTTCTCCCCATTGATATCTTCCGTTGCTTACTACTTGCGTTGTTTGTCACTAGTCAATAGTTTAGAATTTTAGTTAATTAAGGTTTTAATCATATAAACCTCAATTGTTGATCATCTTGGATAGCATACAATCATACTATTTAACTCCAATCCCTGTGGATACGATAATCTTCAATACTATATTCGACTAGCAATCATATTTTAGTGTGTGTTCTAAGCTCGTGACTGACCACCTCTCGCGATTGGAGAAACCACCTGTTGAAGCGGTGGAAATTCGGGAAGAATACCCAGATGAACAAATGTTTTCCATTGCAGCAGTCTCTGATATACCACCATGGTTCGCCGACATAGCCAACTTCTTAGTTAGTGAATGGATACCACGCGACTTGACCTCCGATCAGAAAAAGAAGCTTTAAGGTGAGGTAAAAAATTATTTTTGGAATGACCCCTTATTGCTTAAACTGTGTGAAGATGGTGTGATTCGAAGATGTGTGCCTGAAGGAGAGATGGCAAGCGTTTTGTCTCATTACCGTGATGGAGCAGCTGGAGGACACTATGATGGAAATCGCACTGCAACAAAGGTCATGGAAGTCAATTTATTTTTCCCTACTTTGTATAAGGACGCAAGAGCATATGTAGCTGCATGTGACAAGTGTCAGATGGCAGGTAATATTAGCAAGAGGGATGAAATGCCTCTCAACTCCATTGTGGTATGTGAAATTTTTGACGTTTGGGGCATTGACTTCATGGACCCATTCCCATAGTCACATTCTTATGAGTATGTCCTAGTAACCATTGACTACGTCTCTAAGTGGGTCAAAGCAATCCTTACTAGGACCAATGATGCTCGGTTGGTGTGTGAGTCCTTACGGAAGAACATCTTTACTCGCTTTGGGACACCTTGAGTGATTATCAGTGACAATGGGTCACACTTTGTAAACAAGATATTTGATGCACTGCCATCCAAGTATGGGGTCACAGACAAAGCAGGAACCCCGTACCATGCCCAAACTAGTGGGCAAGTTCAAGTGGATAACCGTGAACTTAAACGATTCTTGAAAAGACGGTTAGTTCTTCTAGTAAAGATTGGTCTGTAAAGTTGGAAGAAGCTCTATGGGTGTACAGAACTGCGTTCAAAACAACCATAGGTACTTCACCGTTCAAACTAGTGTATGGAAAATCGTGTCACCTACATGTTGAAATAGAACATAAAGCTTATTGAGCAATTAAGATGCTTAATCTTGATCTTAGTCTTGTAGGTGAACATAAGTTGGCTCAGATGAATGCATTGGAGGAATTTAGACTGGACGCGTATGAAAATGCGCGAATTTTCAAGGAAAAGACTAAAAGAAGGCATGATCGTCTGATTAAGCCAAAGGAGTTTCATGAAGGAGACAGAGTCTTACTGTACAATAGTAGACTTAGATTATTCCTCGAAAAATTTAAGTCTAGATGCACGGTACCGTATGTGGTGAAACATGTATCACCATATGGGGCAATTGAGATCCAGAACCATGACGGAACGGAAAGTTTCGAGGTGAATGGGCACAGACTAAAACCGTATCTTGCTGGAGGATTTCCTCAGCAATCCTCGAGCATCAAAATCAGTTGAGGATGCTCGGTTGAATCAAGCTGACAACTATAACTCATAACTACCTCTTATTGTTCTATTAGTTAGATTTTTCACTTTTTTTATAGCGTAGATTAGATAGAAATTAGTGTATAGTATGATGGTGTAGGTGCATGAAGGTACATGTAGTGGAAGGTAGGAAGTGAGATGTCTAAAAGGGCCCTTCTGAATGTATATGTGCGCGACCGCGCACCTGGGGGGGGAGGGGGGGGAACCTCGTGCATTTAGTCATGCAAAAAGGCAACTTCAACTTAGGCGGAATGTGTGCGGCCGCGCACTAGCCCCGCACTTTCAACCATGTTCTGCCTCTCTTGCACGTCCGTGCACGAGGCGACCCGACCGCGCACCGACCAAGCATCAGGTAAGTTTTCCTTTTCCCTTTTTATTTCGGACCCCCCTCTTTCAAAATCCCCAATTCTAAAATTCCCTCTTTCTCTACCCTACACTAAACGACCCTAACTCTCCCCCTTTCTCTCATATCCTCTCTTTAAGAAAGAAACAACACCACACCACATCTCCTCCTCTTCTCCCTTAATCACATCCTCACGAGCTTTCTCTCTAGGGTCCCCTCAGGTAAGTGAGATGCTTTCTCTCTCTTTTCTTAGTTTTATTTTATTTTCTTTTGCTTGTGTTGTAGGAGTTTTTGTTTTTATTTTCTTTCCTTTTATGCTCCTTTTTTTTTATAGGGTGGAAGTCGAGTTTCACTATGGAGACTGACCATATAATGTCTAGGTGTGATATTGGTGTATCCTTAGTCTAATTACGGCTAAAAGTTTTTTTGTTGGGGGTTAGGAAGAGCTATGTTAAGTGTTTGTATAAATGCCACAAAGAAATTGAGGGTGTAATTTTGTGACCAAGTGTCAGGGTGAAGTCTGAGTAGCCTCTCTTGGTTCACCAATTTATTCATTAGCCGATATATGGAGGTTGTTACAGGTACTATGGCGCCCTCCAAAAAGATAAAAACTTTAGGTGCCTCCTCAAGTTGTCACGCGGGCACGTCTCGGTCATGAGCTTCTGCTTCTGCTCGGTCGTATGATCAGAACAAATTCGTACAATTTCAAAAACAGGCAAGCATACCAGAGAGGGATATTGATATTGGGTCCCTCCAGAATGACTTTCCCGGTGTGTATCATGAATTGGTCAGGCACGGCTTAGGGATATTCTTTGAAGAACCTGATGAGGCCAACTAAATGGTTGTTCGGGAGCTTTATGCGAACTGCCCGGAATATGACAACCATGTATGCACAGTCTGGAGGAAGAGAGTGGACTTCTCCAAAGAGGCCATTCAAAGGGCCTATCTAAGAGTAGAGTATCTTTGGAAGCTCGTTCATTACATTACGTACAATCGGAGTCGTGCAAAAGAAGGAAAGGGATAGCCTCACATACCTTGTATATACTGCCCCAACCTCAAGCTACGCAAATGTCACAACTCCTTAATCTACAATAAGAGAAACGACACTGTCGTTATCGTTTAAGTGTCATAACTATTATGTATCGACCACAACCTATTTTACAATGAAACGGACAGAACCTCCCCTATTTATATGAATTCACACAAGTCAAAATAATCACCAAACAGCCCAAACAACATCAACAATAATCATATTGATCCTCCCAAATCAGTCCACACACAACCTAATCACTTCACACATAAGACGACCACTGTAGTCGTGTCAAACGACCCGGAAATGTTACAACGAACGACCAGCTCACAACCCTACATATATATGGTGTTTCTCCACACTCTTCCTCCTCCAAAACTCTACAAAACAGTAGTAAAATACGCAGCCCAACAACAACACAAAACAGTCCACTACAAGTCAAATAACTCGAACTCACGGCTTCCGATCACCGTCCCGTGAGTTCTAACTATTAGGAAACATATTTATCAACCTTCCTTGATATTTAAACACTTAAATACAGATATTAGACGTTTATTAACTATGAATTACCTTCCAAAACTCTAACTACAAAGAAAAAGGAGAGGCGGTATAATGACACTTACGTCGTAGGGATCGTTTTGATGTTATTGCTTCTCGATTTCTTGCCCGGAATGATAATCTTCTTTGAAACCCTAGAATATAGCTTAAGGTTATGTTTATGGGTGTTATATGATCGTTTTATGTTGAATAATGAAGAGAAAGCCGACATAAGGTTTATATATATCAAGTTTGGAAAATTCAAAGAGGTGCTAGATTAGCCCCCTAGGATTGGTCCATCTTCCGATGCGTATATCTTTTTATCCTGATGTCGTATGAACGAACGGTTAAGAGATTTGGAAAATAAATTCCAAGACCTTCAATTTGGTATATTATATGTCCCAATAATACCTCATATAGCACATGAAATGTGTTTCTCAAAAAGCTCTAGTGATCCACCTACTTGTCACTTATGATGTCTGCGCAGTCTCGCGAAACTGCAAATATCTCTCTACTCCTATGTCATATCGATGAACGGTTTAATGCATTGGAAATTATACTCATATATATTAAATTTTCTTGGTAGATAATTCAATAATTCTAAGTATTTTGGGAGAAAATCTCAGTTACATTTGACCTAATTTTAAGCACATTATGAGTGTAACTTGTGAAGACCTTTGCCGACTTTTGTTCCACAACTTGCTTGACTTCAAAAATGTAGAACACAACTATCATACGATAAAATTAACTTATATAATAACCTCCTTATCATGTAATGAATCATAATCTCACCCTAAAGTACATGTTATGATATTCCAAACTCGTCGACTTTCGACGAAACTTATTTTCTTCAATTGGTTTAGCTTCTAAGCTTTTCAACTCTCTTGGTAATCGTTATTCATGATCTTAAATACTTGTAACCTCCAATGTAACATGATTAACTTACTTTATATTCCATCAAATATAATCTTATTTCTGAGCTTACATCTATTGACTTACGATGTACTCTCACGTACGAAAACATGGGGTGTAACATGGTAGTGTTTCCGACACCGGCTGAATTGATCAGGGGAGTATTCTTCACCTTTGCCTTTTTTTTTGTGTCTCATGGGGACATGCCACCATTTAAAGTGGGGGGCGGATATGT
This sequence comes from Nicotiana knightiana, assembly GCA_005239525.1. Taxonomy (NCBI): domain Eukaryota; kingdom Viridiplantae; phylum Streptophyta; class Magnoliopsida; order Solanales; family Solanaceae; genus Nicotiana; species Nicotiana knightiana. Next base: position 20,362 of record ML397163.1, read on the forward strand.
GTGTGGTCTATGTATATGTATATGAGTTTTCCTTTTGGTAGTTGTAGTTTGTTTTTGTTAGTTGCAGTAGTTAGAGATAATTGAAAGAAAACAAATTACAATTTTTTTTTTAAGTTTTCGATTTTTCCTGACGATGGATATCATTCGACGGGTTTCTTGAAGGATTAAAGTTGAAAGAAAAAGACAAAAATATTTTCTCTTGTTAGGTAGTATATGAATTCCCCCTTAGTTTTTATTTGTGACGCGGTTCTTTTCCAAGGGTATTGATTGAACCGGGTGTAGACAGTTTTATTTATTTTTGTTAGGAGTAGGTACCTTGAGATCTAATTTGAATGGAAGGCAACATCTCTTGACTATATTATGCCTTGAGAATAGTGAGTACTTTAGTTGTGACGCTTAGGCTCAATTTTTTACTCTCATAGAAGTACCTTAATTTGTATGTTCTTGACTTTTCTTAACTGCTTTGACTGGAGTGTCTTGATGAGTCTGATCCTGAGTGAGTATGTGCCATGTGTGGGTGAGGTTTTGTGTTATTCTACGCATTGCATTTGATGTCTAGAATTTGCCCTGTGTGTTTGCAAAGCGAAATAGTAATTTTATTCAGTCGTTGGAAGTGATATATGCATTTATTTGTTGAGCCAGTTATATGCCTTATCCACCTAATTGTTATGCATCATATTTAACCTCTTTGAGCCTGTAATCTTGTTTATTTGGCAACCACATTACAAGACTTACCAATTTGTTTGAATTGACCCTCTATTTGAACCTTGTACCTCTCGTGAGCAGTTTAAATTGTTATGAACTTTGTAAAAGCTGAGGTGTGGGGTGGTTGGTTTGGACTTTGAGTGGAACTAATGAAATAAAGAGACAGGTGAACTAGTTTGAAAAAGCAAGAGCCACTTGAATTGAAAAAAAAAAGTTGTATTATTGTGTAAAATATTCTTTGATAGTGGTGAATCTTGATGTAGTTGTGCTTAAAAAATAGGGAGTTAATATATATTGATGTGAAGGTGGAGTATGATTTGAAATAAGTGTGGGGTTGAATGGTTAAGTATATGTATTAAAAGTGCTTAGAGAGGTGTATTCACTCTTATATCCACATGTATCCTACCCGTCTCACAACCTACATTACAACCAACTAAAGTCCTACTTGATCCTTGACTGAATGAGCTCAATTAGTAGAATAGTACACTACGGGCAAGCCTATGGTTCATCTTTTGTGGCATATGAATTCTGTTTCTGAGAGTGAGAGAATTCTTTTTATTTTGAGTTCCTAATTGTTTTTAATGTCTATTATGTGTGGAATTACTCTCTATGTTTGTGAGGGCACTGGATTGACAAAGGAAAAGTAATGCTTGACCATTGTGTTAGAGTAAGTGAGCATTATAGATAATGTGTGGTGCTTTTGAGTCGAATCTTGAGGTTAAGATGTTACTATATTGTACTTAATCTGTTTAAAGAGACTTGGCGTGATTGAAAAAGGTCATATTTTAGGTGAGCTGTAGCTTGATTGGTCGAGGACGAGCAATAATTTAAGTGTGGGGTATTGATGGTAGGCTATAATTGTGTATTTTGGCCATTAATTGCACTAATTTGCTGCACTTTACTAGTGTTTTGAGCTTAGAATGGTATTATTTGCACCGAGTTTGTGTTTTATGCTTTGTAGGAGCGATTCCGAGTTACAATGAGATTGTGGGGCTAATTCAAGCTATTCTGGAGCTTTGAAATCTGAGTAAAAGCCCAAGGATTAAGTTTAAATCATGTTCGGGGATCAACGAAAAATAGTGCACTTAACGAGAGAAACGAAGAATTGAGAAAGAAGACATCCAGGTGCGCGAGCGCGCACTGGGCGCGCAAGTAGAGCAGGTGTGTGGCCATATGTGCGATTACCTGCCAAGGTGCACGGCCGCGCACGTCCAGTCCGGAAAACTTTCCCAAGCCTATTTTGGTAATTTCGGAGGCGACTCCTCTTGACCTATATGAAGCCCAGCTCGTCTAAAAAGAGGGTATCTTGGAATTTTAGAGAAACTTTTGGGAGAGAAGAAGGAAGAAAGCAACGGAAATGCAAAATACTTTATCCAATTCATTCTATACGGAAGTTTGTTTGAATTTGAGAATTGTAATGTGTTCTTGTTCTTCTAACACTCTTGTGATGAATAACCTCTCCATTATGGAGTAATCTTGCTTAGGTTATTGATGGACGTTGTGATTTGAGTATCGTTTTGGGTTTACTCTCTGTTAATTGCCTGAATTCATTGAATGAGTTATTAATTGAATTGCAAGGCTTATTGTGGTTTTACTTTAATCGAAAGATAAGTGTTGCTGCAACTTGGATTGTGCCATATTGCTTGGGTTGATTTTACGCCTCTTCTGGGTAATCGAAAGAGCTTAGAGAGTTATCAATTAAACCAGTTTAGAAGAAAAATAATCCAGAGGTGTTCTTCCAAGGATCACTCATTCACTGTATTTGTTCATGCGTTCATAAGACTTGTTATCAGGTTGATTAAGGGAACTCCCATTCATTCGGAAGAAGAAATTGAATCCCTAGGGTAGCCTAATCATATGTTGAAATCGAAGGAGTCAATAGAAGTTAAGAATGAACTTAACCTAGAGTTACCCGGAACACTAGTTGATCACATATCTTGTCACAACCCTTACTTCTCACCCTGATATTCAATCGTTGCTACTTAGTCATTAAAGTGCCATTAGTTTCTTACAATAGATAATCTTAGTTGTATTTGTAGTCGATAATAACATCAATCAAAGGCTTATTGTCCCGGATAGTGTTGAGCTAAAGATATATTAGAACATAATTTAAACCAATCCATGTGGAGACGATTTAATATTATACTATCTTTGATTAGCTAGCCTAAGTTTTATACACCGGTTTTGCTCTCGTCATGGCTATGTGCTTAAATCGAACTCTATTATCAATGAGAATTTATATAGCTCACTTAAACTTATTTGAAATTGAATCGTAATGGTTGTAGTTAGCTCCTAGTTAAACTTAACGAAGTTCATTGCTTGAACATACTTGAAAAAATTGTTGGTGACTTGATAAGCTCTCTATTTGTGTTTGTGTTAATGGATAGGAGAAAATACTTCTATCTATGCCTGAGCACCTTCCAGCATAGCCAGAATAATCACCATCACTTTCTTAACAAAACTCATGCCTCCTTCCATTACAAATATTTTCTTCTACTGTGATTGATTTTAGAACAGAGTGTGGGTATTTATACTCGCATGTATCTATGAAAAATTCTCCATTAATTATTATATTTCCATTTCTAGTTATGTATAGATTTTAAATGATCATATTATAGATATTTATTGTTTTTTTTTTTTTTGGTAAGTATTTAAAAAGCATCATAGAGATAGAAAATAGAAAGAAATAAAATGTACTTGTGGCTGTAATTTTCTTTTAGGTTTTGTACATTGGCTGTATTGATTTCTTATGCCATCAAGTTAAATTGATCTAAAACAGTGAATAACTTTTTACAAGACTGATATGGTAGCCGGATAAATAAAGTGACCACCTATTAAAGTCAGTTAAATTGCATTGATAGCCAGTGTTATATTTCTTTAGACTCAGTCGGTATAACTTAGATCCTTGGAATATACAAAGGTACATAGAACCAATTAGTGATGGCAACAAATTAATAACGATTACCCGGCTGAATAAAATTAGAAGAGTAAAAGAATCTAATATTTCATAAATTTTAGAGTTTTCAAAGAATTAAAGTTCCTACTTCCGGATTTTACTTTACAAAAATATTTTCTATAATTTTGATGTCCAACTCTCGATTAATTCACTAGGTACCACTATCCTCCATTAGCATAGGAACAAAAATATAAAATGATTTTGCTCACCAAAGTTTACGCAGATGAAAAAAAAAATCTCTTGATATCGGGATTCGAACATTGGTTCTTGGCGTTATCCAACTCTTTTGACCGCTAAGCCACTCCCTTGGGGTCTATACAGTATGTCAGAAAATAAAAGATTCATGTATTAGCTGCAGGATGTGATTCCAATAGGTAGTGTATCATATACACAGATAAATAACAAACCTCTCGAGCTAAAATTATCAGCTATCAGAATTGTAATCCAGAAAAAGAATCCTTATAACATGCTACTACACTGTGTAAAGAGAGAGAGAGAGAGAGAGTGCCTATATATATATGGTTGAGCAACATGATAGATCAAGGCAATTCACGTCGGCTGGACAGGAAAAACTCATAATCGGGGTGCCTGTTTACAAGTGTTTCTGTACCACACGTTCTCACAGCTCGTGACATAAGAGAAGCAGTCTGCTCTAATGTTTTTAGTCGATCTCGTAGAATTGAACAAGGATCTGAATCCAAGGTCACTTGTTGCAGGTGGTCCGTAGAGTGCCTTGACTGAAACCAGCATTCACCCTAGTTTCACCATTCATAAAAAAAGAAAGAAATACAATATCATCGTTGTATATTTCATATCTACATGCATGAATTAAAGTAAGAGTTAGGTATTATAGTATCTATACAAATAGTATTAATTGTGACTTAAACACAATCAAAGGCAATCTGCAAAGACTTGGCCGCGTGCAGTGCTGAGTATACTGTGGCTGAGTTACCTATATATGTAGTTCTTAGTCTAAAGTTGCAGTTGCTTGATCTAAGTGAGCAAACGCTTAGTTTTCCATCTACTGCATTTAACAAAATATGTTTCTTTCTTAGCAGCGCTTTAGAGACGTACTGTGCCACATTTCAATAAGAAGAATCCTCATAGCTGTGCAAATTGTGCCTCAGCTGTAACTTCCCTATGTCTTTGTTGAGTTCTATGTACCCAAGATTCAAGTGCTTTGTTATAAATATATTTCTAATAAGTATCATTCTAAGCATAATGTTTTTATTTGTTATTATGTCAGAAAAGGGATCGATTTTCATTTGCAAACTACTCCCTCCGTTTCAAGTTAGATGACACACTTTCCTTACTAGTCCGTTCCAAAAAGAATGACCTATTTCTATAATTGGAAATAATTTAACTTTATACTTTTCATTTTACCCTTAATGAGAAGCTTTTATAACCACACAAATGTCATGGCTCCATAAAGCTTTTACTCCTTATTATGCTTTTAAGACCACAAGTTTCAAAAGTCTGAGTCAAATTACCCCATCTAAATTGAAATGGAGGGAGTACTTGAGCAGGTTCTATGAAACTTTGTCATTAAGGTAAAAAAAAAAAAAAGCAGTGTAAATGCAAACTTAGCACATCGACAATTTTGATTATGTACAGAACTTGAAGGCAAATTACCAGCAACAAGTTCCTGAATCCAAAAATAGAGAGTAGGAGAAAGTCATCTTAGCAACGAATTGAAGTGCCTGGCCCAAACAAAATGATTATCATCCAAACGACGGGCTAATGTTGCATAGTAGGAAGACATGGACTGGTCATCATTTTTTTCCCAAGTTACCAAGATTAGTGATAAATTATACTGATTAAATGAAACATCATTATAGGAGGACGTTAATATTTTAACTTTGACCTACTTGTATGAAAATTTACAGTGAAAAATTGAACATCACTTATAAAATGATAAGAGACAACATAAGTACCACATACTTTTCAAATAAAGGTTTACGATTTTGAGGCTGTTCACGTTCGAAATATTCAAACAGAAGCTCCACATTATCATCAGACAACTTAAATTCAACTGGTGGGTGATGCAAATCTGTATTGATGCACTCTGGAGATGAACTGGAGTCCGAGACAACGTTCCTTTTTTGCAAAGGGCTTGAGTCCTCAACACGAGGTTGAGGTACATGTACAGAAAATATTGTGCGAAGGTCTACCATAGGTGAACCCTCAGATATTTTATTTATCCCAGAGTCCACCACATCTATCGGCCCCGGAGTTCCATTATCTTTATAGCTTGTATGAGTCCTATGGCACTTGAAGAGCTGAACTGCTGACACAAAATATGCACTGAACTTAAGACGATCAATCCCACATTGTCTACAACTTCTATGATCCTCCGCTTTTACTTCTAAACCATAGCTCCCATGTTTCTCGTACCACTGCCACAAGTTCCCCAAAGAGATATTCGGCATCTCATGCCTGCATAGAGGTGCACCTTGACCACGGACACAAGCCTGACAAGTCCGAATATGTGGACATACAACTGGAGAGGCAAAATAAATAAGTTTCTCAAACTCAGCAACAGGATAGCCCTTACCCAACTCATTGGCTTCAGAGGCTAGTTGTGCCCTATGGGCCTCGGTCACTGCCCAACAAATGCTTTTGAAATCATTTTGAAAACCAGAAAATATTCGGGCTTTGTCTCCAGGAATCAACAACTTTGAAGAAGCAGCACTCTTGTAGTGCTCCTCTGTAGTAGTACACGTGTTACAATTTCTCAGCTTCTTAAACTGAGTAACACCTGGTAAAACTTCTATATTTTCTAAACTTTGACCTGCATTTATTACCACGTTCAGAGAAGACGAACTAGAAGGTTGACATTTAGAAGCTAGTTGCTCTGTTGTGTTGTGGAAGTTAGCTGATCTACATAACAAGTTCAAACCATCCTCCTCCAATTTATTATCTACACTGGAAACAGAAATTGGGACTGGGACATCTCTCCTTGCCTCCATGTTACAGGAACAAGGATTTGAATATGGTTGGGAAGAAACATATTGAACATTCTTTTTCTGATATCTAATCTTAAGATTACTAGTCTCAGTGCGAGAATCTGCAGCACTTCCCAAGCTTTTTGCCCCAGCCGAATTCACTGCATCATTTGACTGCATGGTACAATTCAAACAAGCTCCATTGACAGGAGATCCTTTCCCATACTTACTTTCGTGTTCCTGTAGGGAACCTGGACTCTTATTTCTACTCAGGTCCGTCAGAAATTTGAGTTTTTCCTGATCTGTAAATGCTGATTTCGATTGATAAAATAACATTAACAAAAATAGGAAGATTTGTTTTCAAGGTATCATCATTTAACCCATCATGAACCTGCGAGAAGTTTGAGTTTTTCAAGTCACAGTTGCTTACACTAGCGACCTTTTTCTGAATTATTTGCCATATATGCTGATAGTTTTCCTTCCCAGAGTGACTATTCAGGTTTCCAGCACTGTTAGCTGCATAGACATTTGAACTATTTGGCACTTCCCCGAAGGAATTATCACTCTTTTGTGGCATGTGTATGTTACTACGACAGTTTTTCCTCTCAGACGGCTACATGATTCACTAGCAGTGTTTGAGATATCTCCAGTAGAAGAAGTGTATCTTCTGGCTATAGGAAAGAATGTTAGGAGAACATGAGATATCGTTCCGTCGTTTACCATGAAGTAAAGAACATATTAGCAGAACATTCTTTCCTTCAAGTCCAAGCTAGTCAAACTGGTTGTCTCGCTCACTTGCAAGAGAAGTTTCAGATAGATAGAAAAACATGTCTAATGAGAAACCAGCAACAAAGATTTATTCCACAGATGATTGTGATCTCACAGATCAATTCTAGGAGAAACAAGGATCAACTAAAGTTAAAATGATACACAAGAGGAAAACTGGACGGTTTCATAGGTTACTTAATTCTCAAACTAAACAATGAGATAGATGCTCAATGAGCTTAAAGTACGAATACAAGTTACAAAATTAAACCAGCAATGTATGTCCTAGATGAATATGTCAAACGTTGGTCTCTGTGTGTCAAACGTTTGTTGGTAATGTATGTACTAGATGAATATGGAGTTTGTATTTATATTGTTGCCAGTGTCCTAAAACAGTAAGTAATGCTTCTTTTTGTAATTACATTAACGTCCTCTCTACTTATTTGCTATTTGTTTCAAAAAGAAATTGAAAATTTGTTGCAAAAAGCTTTTCACTTTTTGACAAAATTATTCTCAACCAAACGCCAAAGTAAAAAATTATGAAACAATTGAAAACCTTTTCTTGCTTAGAGTTTGGCTGAAAAACAGGTTTGCTTTGGAACAACTCTCCAACTTTATGAAATAGACGCCATTGAAGTAAGTAAAGTAATGAAAATAGATGGAAAATAAAAAAACAAGTTAATTAGTTTTATCGACCTTATTTTTTAAAAATTTACATATTGATTTGATTTTGGAGTACCTAGGGTAGGAGTAAGGTGTACGTACACACTCCCCTACCCATATCTCACTTGTGAAATTCCACTGGGTTTGTTGTTGTAGTTATTTAATTTAGGAGAACTTATAATGTAATCCTTTTTAGCATCATTAGCTGTAATAAGGGGTTTAATTAGTTTAAAGAAGAAAATGTAATTTAAAATACAGAAGAAAGGCCCTTTCTATCTTATTAGTCAAAATAGCGCTAACGAGCAAAAAAACAGATGCGCTAAGGGGCAACTTCGTACAGCTGCCGCGCCCTTGCTTCTTGCTTTCGAGCCGGAGCTTGGTGGGTAGTGAAGTGGTCTGTGAAGGTTAAATAAGACTTGTGTTAAGCAAGCAGCGTAGTCAAGCCAGAGAGGGAAAAAAAGTAAGAAACAGTTTTCGTTCGATCGACGGAATCAATCGTACTTTCACTGATGTGGACCAACTGAAATGGCTAATGGAAGTGGAACAAAACATATATAGTTGTAATCTTAGTGTCAAGTGCCAACAAAAAAGTTACAATCTCATGATAAATTAGCAACTAGATGTATATTTTGTACATGAAGTTTGCCTATGGAGCTGGGGAAAAGAGAAGCGCAAAGGAAGTAAAATGATGTTTTATCATGATGTTTTATCAACCTAAAATGTGTACTATTATGTATCGTAAAATGTACATTTTGCTTTGACTTTGCCCTTTGAATGTCACAAACTAAGTCCAGATTAATATGAATGCATAACACTTGAACATTTGTTTTTAATTTGTAAGACGAGATCAGTATCGATGGCTTTTACTACATAATACTCAGTAGTGAATTTCAAAATTTTGTATTAAAATGTAACAGAAGACACGAAAAGGTAGATTGTATCAACCTAGAACGTACCAGTTGTAAAGTCTGCAATCTTTCATCGCTAATATACTCAAAATTCAACACAAGTGCATGACTGTTTTCGTCACTCATTGCAACAAGAAAAGGCTAAATTCAAGATTAACCAGCCTGAGGACAAAGGCAACAATACAAGTTGTTTAAGTTTTTAACTGCCAAAAAGACTACAAATGGTCATAGAAAACTTGTTTCTCGGCCCACTCTTAACTATTAACTTGGGACTTTTACGTGCTGTGTATTTGCTATCTCACTAATGGATCAAAACCGATCTTTTCTTTTACGTGCTGTGTATTTGCTATCTGGAGGAACTGTGTTCCCTTTTTTCCTCATCTGTTCTTTCTTCTTCAGAACCCAATCTCTCCCTTTGCCTTTCTTGTTCAATTTTTGCTTTTTTCTAGGTCTACGCCGGTCAGATATGCAAACCTGCAGGGCAGGGTGAAATGAAAAAAAAAGGGGATGATCAAAGACAGTAACAGATGGTAGGGAGGATAAGAGCCACTGGTTAGCTTCAGCACAGTTGTCAGTTGCCCTTTAATTACTTACTGTCTTGTTTTCTTCATCGTCGCTGCTGTCTTCATCAGAGCAACTCTCTCCATCTTCACCCTTTCCTTCTGGAGTAGTGGTGCTGAGAGACGGTGGACCACAAGTCAGAACTAAGTATTCTTTCCTCCTTTTAGAACTGTGACAATGAAAGAACATACAACCTTGTGTCAGGTCTGCAACCAAATAAAAAAGAATTGAACTTTCACTTGAAAATGCATTGTAGTCATATCTTGGGACATAGCTATCATACAATCTCAATCACCAATAAATTCAGGTTCGGTTCTACTTTGTAGTCAAGGAGTACGGCTGCGCGTACAACCTCTTAGGGCATCAAAAGGATAAAAAGCTTCGATGAAAACTTGGAAGGTTACATTTTGTGGGAAAAAAATTCATCATTTTGTGGAAAGTTGTTCAATTATACTATGTAAACTTTCCATGATTCCATATAGTCCTTGAGAGAATGTAAGACAACACACGGAAAACCTGGATCAAGTGAAGAAAACTTGCACTTAGTCTAAGATTCGACAGATAATTTAAAAGATATACAACGTTTCAGAAGTAGTTACAAAGGAAGTAGAGAACATACTCAGATTTAGAAACTGTCAAATGAAATGTAGATACATCTGGTAAAAATAAAATCCTATTTTGCAGAAAAGGAACGATTTCTTTTAATAAATAAAGAAAAAAGCAACTACTTTTCTTCTGAGGAACACAGCCTGTCCACCTAAGCTAGAACTAATGGCCAGATCAGTGAACAAAACAGTCCTAAGTAGAAAACAAGAGATACTTAACGCCTCAACACCACCACCCCCCCCCCCCCCCACAAAA
>ML397163.1:30888-153993 GCA_005239525.1 Nicotiana knightiana
CCCCCCCCAAAAAAAACCAAAGGAAAAAAGTCAGAACAAAGGAGATGCTCGTAAAATATCCAAGTGGAACAGGAGAGTAAAGGCAGAAAGGACCCGTCCTGAGTTGGAGAGGATGATATTTGTCTTCAGAATCAAAATATTTAACTTCTGGGTGGGAAGAAAATCAAGTATAAATAACTTCTTCAATGAACTGAAACTGTGTGCTTTCTCCAAGATTCACCATCCGTCTGATATCCGACATCTATATTGCTTTTCTGACTGTAAAGCTTAACCTTATTGATACAGGGGAATTCATTTCTAATGCAATATCTTGTCTAAGTACCAAAGCAAAACCTTTAGTCATGTAATGATAAAAGGTAGAAGAAATAACTTTATTTGAAAAAAGGGTAGAAGAAAAAACCAGTCTCGTTTATCTTTTTGCAGCTATACAAGAAAGGGATAAATCTTTTTTGCTATTTTTGCCACTTTCTTTTCAGCTACTTTTGCTTCATTCGTTTCATTTTCGTGTTCAACACGTTAAACTTTCACTTTGCCAAACACATCCTAATTTCAAAACTATTACACAATGAAATTAGAAAAACGAAAATGACAGCAAAACAAGTTTATAAGCATCTTCCTAACCTGTGTGGGTAGTCAACAACTATTCCTCCAGAAAATCCAGCTCGCATGGCAAAACCCAGAATCAGCTCCCGCTGAGCAAGATTTTCAGGATAGATCTGGAGTACTGCTCTTGCTCCCCTTCCCAAATTTCTATACAAGGAACCAAAGAATGCCCTGTGGAGTAATGAGCAAAATTCATATACTTAGATAGCTAGAAGAAGAATGATTTATTCTACTACAATGACATCATAAATGGATCTTAGACAGATTAATATGCACAATTGACCAACTAACAATAAGAACGAAGTTTTCTACTTACTTCAATCTAATCCGAGGTTCATGAGAAGATTTGTCAGCATTGCACAACCACTGCATGGAAAATTATGTATATCAGAACTGATAAGCACTAATGTGTTCAGAGGCAATATAAATTGGTACATACTGATTTTTTATGAGGAAAAAATCATTAAATACTGATAATTCACCAAAAACAACTAAAGGTGATTCATACAGGAACCGAATGAAGTCATAACCAGAAAACATATGCAAAGGAGATGATGAGAACGAAGTTAACAGCAAGCCGTGACTCTTGAAAGTAATGCACAAGCTAAATATTTTCATATCAAATGCACAAAATTGATTATGAAGAATCAAACAATAACATTCCATACATGATTCTAAATTGTCAAGTTCTGCCTGATAACTATCACATTATCAACTTGGTAAAACTGAAGATCTCAACAAAGAAGAGAAAAAGATACCTGCACAGCTGAGATACTGATGGCACCATCCAGAACACCAGGTCGAAGCCCTAAGCCCTACGATAGATGCAACCAATCATTTGTGGCATTCCATATAAGAAGAACAGGTTGCAAGAAAAATAGCAGGTACAAATTTGATTTATACATTCTTTGACAACTTGTAACATCTTTATCAACACAAAAGTTTTATCAAGAGCAATGAGAAAAATATTTATTTCACAAGAAAGTACTAAATTTCAAAGAACAAAGATTAGTACAACTCAGTTGATAAGTAATCTCAATTGCATACTCAATCACCAAGATAGGCAGCCACATTTCACTGTCTTTCATCTTATCCAGTCTTTTAGCAAAAATAAAAAAGACCTTGCAAGCAAATCATGCAAATGACTAAGAATATGGCTACAATGCCTTTGCCTTGAAAATCCCAATTATACACCATAGTTATAGGCAGATTTATTGTGTCACATTATAAGAGGGAAGAAATGTACATGGGCTGATATTGGTGCAAAACAACAACAACAACCCAGTGAAATCCCACATGTGGGGTCTGGGGAGGGTAGTGTGTACGCATACCTTACCCCTACTCCATAGGAGTAGAGAGGCTGTTTCCCATATATCCTCAACACAATAAGATGAAACGAGACAATGTAGCAGTAACAGCAAAGGAATCCAGAACGATAACACCAGCAACGTAATAACCAGAAAATAGAGAGACAAGTAATAACACTAAGCAGTAACAATGGCACAGTACCACGGACGCGATGGAATACTAAGGACACAAAAAGAGCCACTAACATCGTAGGACAAAACACTTCCAGACTAGCTTCTTACAACCTAACCTACAACCCTAATGAAGTACTAAGGACATAACTGGAGCCACTAGCAGCTTAAAACAAAACACTATTAGACTAGCCTCCTATCTCCTAACCTACAACCTAATGCTCGACCTCCACAACTTTCTATCAAGGGTCATGTCCTCGAAAATCTGCAGCCGCACATGTCCTACCTGATCACCTCTCCCCAATATTTCTTAGGCCGCCCTCTACCTCTCCTCATACTCGTCAAGGCCAGCAGTCGTTCACACCTCCTTACTGGGGCATCCAGGCTTCTCCTCTGCACGTGCCCGAACCATCTAAGCCTAGCTTCCCGCATCTTGTCTTCCATAGGAGCCACGCGCACCCTCACCCGGATATCTTCATTCCTAATCTTATCCAGTCGAGTGTGCCCGCACATCCATCTTAGCATTCTCATTTCTGCAACTTTCATCTTCTGGATATGGGAATCTTGACTGGCCAACACTCTGCACCATACAACATGGTCGCCCTAACCACCGCTCTATATAACTTACCTTTAAGTTTCGGGGGCACCTTCCTGTCACACAAGACGCCAGATGCTAGCCTCCATTTCATCCACCTCACCCCTATACGGTGCGTGACATCCTCGTCAATCTCCCCATCATCCTGGATAACCAACCCCAGATACTTGAACCTTTCTTGGGGATGACTTGAGAGGCAAGCTTCACGTTCATGTCTGCTTCTCCCGACACGTCGCTGAACTTGCACTCCACGTATTCTGTCTTAGTTCTGCTCAGCTTGAAACCTTTAGACTCAAGGGTCCATCTCCAAATCTCCAACCTCTCATTAACACCGCTTCGCGTCTCATCAATCAGAACTATATCATCGGCAAATAACATAACCATGGATAGGTGACCTGCCGGAAAATATATACTATATCATATACCACCTAATAAATAGGCGACCTGCCGGAAAAGATATACTATGAGATATGAAATTGTGGATATCCAGCTCTCAATTCGAGAGTAGCATTACAACGTGTATACTTGTAAGCTAAACATCATCACTGGATATCTTCGAAACAGAGAAGAAAGATACATCACCCAAAATGAACTATCATACTTAGCAACTTATGGGTAGAGTTGAAGGTTTGCTTCCATGAATTGGTAAATTGTAACATTTTTTGGTAGGTTCATAGCATGCTTAATGTTTTCACGAGACTCTACCACAATATTTTCTTTCTTTTTTTTTTTTCACTTTGAGATTTCTCAACCAACAAGACATTTACTCTGGGTGGTGGAGCATGTACCTGTATTGACAATTTTAAAGGAGTTACAGCCCTGGCAATAGGAATATAGAATAATACCAAGGTGCATACAATAACAATCGAGAGTAGGATGAAGCAATCATTCAGAGGAAACTACCTGACCCATGTCACCCAGAATTAGATCACCCTCAACCTCACGCTCCAATGCAATATCTAGAAAATGAAAACCACTAGTTAGCAGTCCAATAACGGTTATAGCAAGATCAAAGCTATTTACTCGTACAAGAAGAAATTTACGAACCAAGCATTGATTCTGATATATCCCAACCAAGCCACTGATGTCCATGCTCAGTGAGTGTCTCCCCACTTAGACCTGATCCGCAACCTTCGAAGAGCAAGAGAGAACGAAAGATCACTCTTTTTTTTCTTTGAGTTTTTCTACAACTGAATAAGCTGAAATAAGCATGAAATCTCAAACTAAACAATTGAAAATGCAAAAAAGAACGTCTTTCTTTTGAAAATAAAGCTGTAGGATCCATAAGTACAACAATTCCAGATATTACAGCCATTCAAGTCTTGAGGATGATCTAATCTACCCAACTGAACTCAGAAGCACACAAACCAAACCTGGCTACTACATATCGTTACACCAGTAAACATTAAGGCACTTTCTCATTCTACAGTATAAAAGGCCAATCAAGCACTTTGTGTTATTGTGATTGTTCAACAATTTAAAAAGGCTAAACACTAGGGTTTTTCCAATTTAAATTAAACCTTCAAAACTTTCTCCACATAGGATGAGTGAACACCTTGTAAAATTGATCCTTTCTTCTTCTTCCGTAATCACTACACCAATAAGCGTTGAATAAGCTTTACTATACACAAGAAGGACCAACCATGCTTGGAGAAGTATAGGATATAAGGAGATTTCTCAGCTTGGCTACCTTCTCCTATTTACTACAATATCAATATAAAAAAAAAAAAGGGCAGCCCGGCGCATAGCATCCTGCGTTCACGCAAGGTCGGGGAAGGGCCGCACCTCAAGGGGTGTGATGTAGACAACCTACACTAATGCAAGCACTAGTGGCTGCTTCCACCGTTCGAACCCGTGACCTACAGGTTCCAAAATACATCTGACTAATAAAATAAGAGGAAAGGGACTAGCCACAAACTAGTCCTATCAAACTATCTTTAAGTGCAACATGAAGCTCAAAATGCTCATTACAAGTATTTTATGCCTTAGCAATTAAGAAAAGAAATTAAAATGAAAAACCAGTAAAACATGCTTCAATTATTCCTTTACCCTTAATATGCTCATATATCAACTAAAAAGAATTCCATTCCGTTTCTTTTCATTCAAAAATATCAAATCAATGCTAAATCCAGCCCATCGAATTCACCTAAATTACATTTACAAAAAATTTCTGCTAAATACTCGTAGAAATACATACATACCAATATCAAGAAGTAATCTTGGGATGCCATCATCTGGCAAAGCAAGAAGCTCCAATGCTCTCTCAGAAAGTTGTGTCTTTCAGAAAATACAAACAAATGTCAGAAGCATCCTACGCCATATAACTTTATTGGCAGCAAGTGCGGGGCATCAAATACGCTTTCTTATATAGTTGAAATTTTTTTTAAATATATACTTTTACAAAATACGCACCCATTATTAGGAAGTTATACTCCCTATATCCCATTTTATGTGACACAATTTTCTTTTTAGTGTGTCCGAAAAAGAATGACACGTTTTTATATTTAAAAACAATTAATTTCAAATTTTATTTTACCCTTAGTGAGATAATTTATAATCACACAAATGTCAATGGGTTGTTTTAAACCACAAGTTTCAAAAGTATATATTTCTTTCATTAACTCAATGAAAATCAAACATCGTCACGTTTTGTGCTATTTCAACACATTGACTTAACATACTAAATGCTCCTCGGGTTGTAGCACTATGAATACATACCATTAAAAAAGACAAAATAATAGGCTACATACCTGTATGTCGATAATTCGAGAAGATGAGGTATACTTGCGAGCTTCATCGTCGTTGTAGAAAATTTCTGGCGGTGCTAGAAGTTCTGGTCTTGACATTTTTGTGAGTTGAGGGAAGCTAATTTGCTTTCCCTTTTTCTGGAGAAGAAAGGCCTAAAATTTCTCTGTTAAACCCTAGCAAAGCCCTGCCGAAATTAAGGGAAAATATCGATTTGGTCCCCGTAATTCTGAATTATGTCCAATATTTGCCCCTTGGTTTTAGTTATGTCCTATTACCCAATTACGTCCAATATTTTCCCCTTGGTTTTAGTTATGTCCTATTACCGTGTCGATATATGGAAAACATTTACTTTTTCCGGCCTTCAAAGAGCCTACATTGAAACTTTTTATCAAAGTCCAAACAATGAGAGAGGATATTTTTCTATTAAGAAATACTAACAATATAAAACAAGAAAAATAAGTAATAGAATAAGAGAAAAAGAGAAAACTTTCTTATTTCATCAAAAGTTTAAGTGTGTCACATATCACATTTCATGACTCTATTTATACTATCACATAGACGCTTACAAAAGGATTGTTTTAAACATGATATTATCAATTGGGATCATGGGAGAGGTTATGGGGGTGTGAGAGTTACAATCATAATAGTGAGGAGCAGTGGGAGGTTATTTACATCATGGATGAAAATAGTGGGAGTAGTGAACATCTATATCAACTTAATAACTTATAACACTCCACCTTGGATGTCCAAATAGATAATGTGACTCGTTAAAACCTTGCTAAGAAAAAATCCAATGAGAAAAAACCTTAATGAATAAAAAAAGAGTATACATATTTGTAATACGCTTTCTTTGTTGCTTCGTTAAAAATATTGCCAGGAAAACTCAGTGGGAAAAAATCTAGGCTAAGTAAAAAAGAGTATAGCGCATATCTTACTCCCCCTCATGAAAATATTACTTAACTTCTTTGAAACGGTGCATTCCAATTTTGTGTTTCAACTTCTCGAGGTTGGCAATGCCTTAATGAATACATCAGCCAAATTATCATATGAACGAATAAGTTCAACATTAATTTCACTATTCTATTGAAGATCATGCGTGAAAAAGAACTTTGGTGAAATGTGCTTTGTTCGGTCTCCTTTGATGTATCCTACTTTCAATTGAGCAATGCAAGCAGCATTATCTTCATATAGTGTAGTTGGATTATCCTTTTTCATAGGAAAACCACAAATTTCCTGAATATGTTGAGTCATTGATCTCAACCAAATACATTCCCGACTTGCTTCATGAATAGTCATAATCTCAACATGATTTGAAGAAGTGACATATACTATTGTTTAATCGAATGCCATGATATAGCTTTACATACATATGTAAACAAATAGTCTGTTTAAGATTGAGCTATATGTGGATCAGACAAATAACATACATCTGCATAGTCGATCATTTCACACAAAAAAATTACATCATATGTAATTAATGATTAAGAATAAAATAGGTATAAACATATATTAGGGTGACATTGTTGACAAACATAGATGCTCCGGTTCGTGGTCACGTTCTCTCCTTGCCCTCTTATTGTTCGCAGGTTCAAATCTTATAAGGTGTTTATTCAACGAAATTCAGAAAAATATGTATAAGAAAGAAAAACACCATATAAAACGGCATTTTAGAAAAGAAATTCTTTAGAAAAAGTTTAGTAAAGAGCTTTAGAAAAAGTTTCTTAATAATAATACAAAAAACTTTTCACTTGTATATTTTTTTCTTGTGATCACTTGTGTCTTTGAAAATGACTATATTAATGTTGTATACGGTAGAAATCGGGGTTGCCCGATTTCTCTACTTTCGGTCGAAGGATTGGTATGTCGAAGAGCTAGGACGACGAGTCCGGGATCGAAGCCTCTTTCTAGATTGAGGTCAATGTCAATCGAGGAGACTGACTCTGAATAAATATTGACATAGTCTTATAACGGAAAGGGCGAGGTATCCGCGATTGGCCGAGGATCGTGCCATGAATCTCGGAAAAAATCGAATATGTAGTGATTAATCAGTTGTTGATACAATTTCCTACTATAATTAGATGTGTACCTTATTTAGAAATCTTCTACTATGTAAAGAGGGGTTCCATTCGTTTGTAACGATCATAATTTACTGAAAAGGATATACATTTGTTCTTTCTTGCTATCTATTTCGCTTACTACTCATTAGATTTGTTTCATTTGTTTACTGTTCTTACTATACCACCTCGAGAGTATCTCAAATCGAGGTCGAGGCCTTGCTTACACACTGGTTTGATTTATTTTATTGTTTAGTTCATCTAATTATTTTCTCGTTTATCAATTGGTATTTGACCAAATCACATATCCTTAAAACCACAATATAAGTTTAATTGTTATCCGAATTTTAGGGTAAACAGTTTGGCGCCCACCGTGGGGCTAAGAATAATAATGATTATTCAATACTGATTCTGATAACACACACTATTTCACACTTGTTCTTGTCAAGTATCTTTACTTTCAGATTAAAACATGTCAAACTCACAAAACACATCCATACATGGTGACAATGGGCTCAGATTTCATAGGGAAAACGATAATGTATTTGCTCTAGGGGTCGACATGCCACAAGCAGATCTCGAGGGAGCACCGGTTGTCAACACAGTCAACGTGAGTTCGCACATTGCTTTGAATGAGAATCTAGGCGCAGACCTCGAAGGGAGTGTACGCAGAGAAGGTCGATCTGGTGGCAAAGACGCACAGGGCAGAGGAGACAGAGGAGTCAGCCTCCAGGTAATACTTGAAATGTTGCAGGCTCAGCAAGTCGCTATTGCGCAATTGCAAAATCAACATAGAGCCCCGAGTGGGGTCGAACCTGAAGCCACCTGCCGTACTGAGCCCGTATCGGAGAGGTCGAATAATAACGTGTGGGGAATCGATCCTGCAGTAATGAAAATGCTCGAGGAACTCACCAAAAGAATTAAGTCAGGAGAGAAGAAAATTGAAGCTAATGATAAGAAAGTGGAAACATACAACTCTCGAGTTGATAAGATACCAGGAGCACCGCCAATCTTGAAAGGGATGGACTCGAAGAAATTTGTACAGAAGTCGTTTCCTCCAAGTGCGTGTCCGAAACCCATTCCAAAGAAGTTTCAGTATGCCGGATATACCTAAGTACAATGGGACCACCAATCCCAACGAGCATGTCACCTCCTACACATGCGCCATCAAGGGTAACAACTTGGAAGATGATAAGATCGAGTTTGTTTTATTGAAGAAGTTCAGAGAGACTCTATCGAAGGGGGCCATGATTTGGTACCACAATCTACCACCAAATTCCATTGACTCATTTTCCATGTTAGCAGACTCTTTCATAAAGGCACATGTCGGGGCCATAAAGGTTGCGACAAGGAAATGTGACCTATTCAAAGTAAAACAGAAGGATAATGAGATGATGAGGGGGTTCGTGTCCCGATTTCAAATGGAACGTATGGGGTTGCCACTGGTCACAGATGATTGGGCCATTCAAGTTTTCACTGAGGGGTTGAATGAACGAAGTTCGATAGCATCACGTCAACTGAAGCAAAATTTGATTGAATATCCGGCGGTGACTTGGGCCGATGTACATAATCGTTACCAATCGAAGATCAGGGTCAAGGATGACCAATCAGGAACTCCTTCCGGTTCGGTGTATCCAAAAAGGTCCCCAGTTAAAAATCAGAGGGACGTCGATAGGGAGCCTCGGTCGAACAAAGAACGATATCAGCCGTACATCATAGATCGTATGAACAGCGGCCCGGGATGCTATTCCGCCCGGAATGATCGAAGAAGTGATCGAGAACATTCTCGGGGACTGATGAGAAAAAGTGGTTTTGACAAGTATGCCGATCCTACAAAGGCACCTCGATTGTTAGAGTATAATTTTAGCGTCGACGCATCGAGCATTGTATCGGCAATTGGAAGAATCAAAGATACTAGATGGCCTAGACCCATACACACCGATCATTCCCAAAGAAACCCCAATTTGATGTGTATATATCATGCGCATGGTCACAGGACCGAAGATTGCAGGTAACTAAGGGAGGATGTAGCTCGTATATTCAACAAGGGCCACCTTCGAGAATTCGTAAGTGATCGATCCAAGAATCATTTCATAGAAAGAGACACCAACGGGAAAAATGAACAGGAGGAACCACAACATGTGATCCATATGATCGTCGTCGGGGTCGATATGCCGCAAGGACCCGTATTCAAATGCACTAAGGTATAAATTACTAGGGAAAAACCAGAGGGAACCGTATCATTCAATGACGAGGAAGTAGAAGGAATTTCTCAACCTCACAACGACTCTCTAGTAATTTTTATCTTATTAAATAAAGTTCAAGTAAAGCGTGTTTTAGTGGATCCAGGTAGCTCGACAAATATCATCCGGTCAAGGGTCGTGGAACAGCTCGGCCTACAAGATCAAATCGTGCCCGCAGCTCGGGTCTTGAACGATTTCAATATGACCAGCGAAACAACTAAAGGAGAGATCATCCTACCAGTGAACACGGCCGGAACTATCCAGGATACCAAGTTCCACGCAATCGAGGGCGACATGAGGTACAACGCCCTACTCGGGAGGCCCTGGATTCACAATATGAGGGCAGTCCCTTCAACCCTCTACCAAATGATGAAATTCCCGACGTCGGACGGGGTGAAAACAATATATGGGGAGCATCATGCTGCAAAGGAAATGTTTGCGGTCAATGAGGTAATACCAATATCGGCACTATCAACATCGAAAGTATCGGACATCAAAAGGAAAAAGGAAGCCAAATAGCAATCACAACCACCAACCTCGACTGAATTGGGGAAGCAGGAAATAGAGGAAGAAGAAGATGAAGATTACTGGACTCCTCGAACTTTCATTGTTCCCCAAGATTTCGATGCCACCAAATCAACTGTCGAAGAGCTGGAACAGGTTATACTGATCGAGTACCTACCTGAGCGAAAGGTATACCTGGGAATGGGGTTAACCCCCGAACTCAGGAAAAAGCTTATTAAATTTCTTATTGATAACATGGATTGTTTTGCTTGGTCCCACTTAGACATGACAGGGATCCCACAAGGGATAACAACTTATCGATTTAGGATGTGTGTAGATTATAAGGATTTGAACAAGGCATGCCCCAAAGATTCTTTTCCTCTGCCTAACATCGATCGTATGATCGATGCCATGGCCGGTCACGAGACCCTTAGTTTTCTCGACGCCTATTTCGGGTACAATCAAATCCAAATGAACCCGGAAGATCAGTAAAGGACTTTATTTGTCACTAAGTATGGAACATATTGCTATAATGTAATGCCTTTTGGGCTAAAAACGCAGGGGCTACCTACCAACGCCTCGTAAATAAAATGTTCGAAGAAAAAATAGGTAAACCAATGGAAGTATACATTGATGACGTTCTAGTTAAGTCCCTGCAAGCAGAGGACCATTTGACACATCTGCAAGAAACATTCAAGTTATTGAGGAAATACAACATGAAGCTCAACCCTGAGAAATGTGCTTCCGGGGTCGATTCAGGCAAGTTCCTCAGCTTCATGGTGTCTAATCGGGGGATCGAGATCAAATCTGATAAAATCAAGGCTATCAAAGACATCACCATCATGGATAGCATTAAAGTCATACAAAGGCTGACCGGGTGGATAACTGCCTTAGGTCGATTCATTCGAGATCGTCATATCGGAGCCATAGATTCTTCTCACTACTCAAAAAGAAGAATGACTTCGCCTGGACCCCGGAATGCCAACAGGCATTGGAAGAATTGAAACGGTACCTCTCGAGCCTGCCATTGCTTCATACTCCAAAGGAAGATGAGAAGATCTACTTATACTTGGCAGTCTCGGGAATCGCCGCGAGTGGCGTCTTAGTTCGAGAATGGCAAGGTACACAATTTCCTGTTTACTAGGTATGTCGAACTCAAGGAGAAGTAGAAACTAGATACCCACACTTAGAAAAATTGGCACTTGCTCTAATAAGCGCCTCTAGGAAGCTAAAACCATACTTTTAGTGTCACCCCATATGTGTATTAACTATTTACCCACTTCGTAATGTTTTACATAAGCCCGAACTATCGGGTCGATTAGCCAAATGGACCGTCGAACTCAGTGGGTATGATATCTAATATCAACCCCGAACGGCCATCAAGTCTCAAATTTTGGCAGACTTCGTGGCAGACTTCACGCCAACCCTCGTACTGAAGTTGAAAAGGAACTTCTGTTGAAATCGGGTACATCATCGAGGGTGTGGACCCTTTTTAAAAACGACGCTTCGAATGTGAAGGGGTCCGGGTTAGGAATCATTTTGAATCAGCCCACGAGCAATACTATTAGACAATCCATCAAAACTTCTAAATTGACTAACAATGAGGCTGAGTACGAGGCCATGATTGCAGGTCTCGAACTTGCTAAAAACTTGGGAGCGGAAGTCATCGAAGCCAAGTGTGACTCCCTGCTGGTAGTAAACCAAGTAAACAAGACCTTCGAGGATTGAGAGGATAGAATGCAAAGATATTTGGACAAGCTGCATGTGACTTTACACCGTTTTAAAGAATGGACTTTGCAGCATATACCTCGAGAGAAGAAAAGTGAAGTTGATGCCCTTGCAAATTTGGGATCATGAGTCGAGGATGACAAAATCAGCTCGGGGACTGTCGTTCAACTCTCAAGATCCATAATCGAAGAAGGTCATGCTGAGATAAACTCCACAAGCTTAACTTGGGATTGGAGGAATAAATATGTCGAGTATTTAAAAAATGAAAAGCTCCCATCGGACCCTAAAGAATCGAGGGCTCTACGAATAAAAGCTGCTTGATTCATATTAGCTGAGGATTGTACAATAGGTCATTCGACGGACCATTAGCAGTATGCTTGGGACTAGGGGACACTGGTTATGTCCTTCGAGAAAATCATGAAGGTACTTGTGGGAACCATCCGGTGTCGAATCACTAGTTCATAAAATCATCAGAGCATGATACTATTGGGATAGTATGGAAAAGGACACTAAGGAGTTTGTTCGAAAATGTGATAAGTGTCAAGGTTATGCACCAATGATCCACCAGCTCGGAGAACAACTTCATCCGATCCTATCCCCATGGCCATTTATGAAATGGGGGATGGATATCGGCGGCCCTCTGCCATCGGCCCCAGGTAAAGCTAAATTCATTTTTTTTATGACTGACTATTTTTTAGCATATGCCTTCGAGAAAGTCAGAGAAAAAGAAGTTATAGACTTCATCTGGGATCACATCATATGCCGATTCGGGATACCTGCTGAAATTGTATGCCACAACAGAAAATAATTCATCGGCAGCAAGGTAACAAAGTTTCTCGAAGAGCATAAAAAAAGGATTTTATCGACACCATATCATCCAAGCGGAAACTGACAGGCCGAGTCAACGAACAAAAATTTCATTCAGAATCTAAAGAAAAAGTTGAACGACGCCAAGAGAAAATGGAGATAAATCCTACGTCCTTTGGGCATGTCAAACAACATCGAAGTCCAGTACGGGGAAACCCCGTTCTCCTTAGTATATGGCTCCAAAGCCTTGATTCCAGTCGAAGTCGGGAGCCTAGTGCCAGTTTTTGACACACAACGAAAGAATCAAATCTGGAGGCTATGAATACTAGCCTCGAACTATTGGATGAAAAGCGAGAAGCTTCCCTCGTCCGAATGGCCACATAAAAACAGCACGTTGAAAGGTATTATAATCGACGGACCAACCTTCGTCACTTCAGAATTGGGGACTTGGTCCTAAGGAAAGTCATTATCAACATTCGAGACCTTAATGAGGGAAAACTCGGCCCAAATTGGGAAGGACCCTATCAAGTCCTCGATATCGTTAGAAAGGGATCTTACAAGCTAGGAACGATAAATGGCGAGCAACTACCAAATAATTGAAACATTTTACTCCGTAAGAGATATTACTGCTAAGGTATGACTTTTTCCCTTTTCATTTACATTTTACACTAACCTATTTTAAGGTGATCGAGCAAAGTTATCGAAGTCATCAAGCGGAAACATATTAGGACCCAAAGGCACGTGTTGCACTCTTTTTTCCTTCGACCGATTTTTATCCCAAATGGGTTTTTCCGGCAAGGTTTTAACGAGGCAACCATTGTTCGTGCTGACTTAGAATATCCGAGGTCTCCTTACATTCAACCTCGAATACTGGGGGGCATCACACTCGGATGATTTATTTTCAAGCAAAAATACTTCATGTCAAAGGGGCCTCAGTAGGAAAACTTTGTAATGGGCCAAATGGTCGAATGAACCGTGTCCATATAGATTAGACGAGCCCCAATGGAAAAACATGTACGCATGTATGAACTATTCAAAGACGTACTTTTCCTTATAAAATATATGGTGCTTCAACAAAAAATTTCTACTTTACAAGCTCCGTACTTATGATTTTCCATGAAAAATGGCTCAAGGGCCGAAGTACAACTACACCTCGGACGATCGACCCCCTACTCGGGGACCGCCGTCAAAAATTGACATGTTCGAATTATCTAAACTCGAAACTATAAGACCTTAAAGAATCATCCCTCGATTTATAGGCCAAGGCCATCATTCTCGGGGACTAATACTTCGAACAAGTTCGAAGTGTTGTTGGGAAATAATCCCAAGAGGCATACCCAAAGGCTACAACCAAATTAACGTGGCTCGGAGACGTCTGAATCCCGCAATAAAAATAGACCTTCGAATTCTTTGAAAACCGATTAAAAAGGCTAGCCTCGGCAAAATAACCAAAGGGCTTCGATAATATCAGCTCTCGAAAAACCTTAAGAGGTATCAAATTATTCAAATACAAATTTGTGCTAAGGCACAAAAGGTAAAGGGGTTTCTATCAATATCAAACCCTTAAAAAACCCAATGGGTAAAAAGAAAATACATGCTAAGGCGTAACAAAATTTTATAAAGTCTTTAAACCAAAAGAGGGGAAAAAGCCATTACGGCCATATCAGCCTGATTCAAAGAGCCTAAGGGCCAATACACTTAGAGTTCGAGAACACGTTATCACTTGATTCCAACCTAAGGGTTCCACTATCTCGAGTTCAAATAAAAACTTACTCGACTACAGATCGAGGATCCATTATTATTCAATAGAAACCTAAGGGTTCTATTGCTTCGGGTTCAAGTTTTACCCGAACTCGACTATAAAAGCAATTTTTTTATTATTATGACTTCGATCAAGTCACCTAAAACCAAAGTCTCAAACATATTATTCAAGGCATAAAAATGTGTTAAGATTTTACAAGGCACAAAGCAAGTTTGAAGACAAAATTTGAAGAAGAAATTCAAAAGAAAATTTTCTTTATATATACGTTTGAACAAAAATATGTACAAAAGACCGACGAAGGTCTTACAAAAGAAAAGGAAAAATAAAGTCCTAACTATGCTCGGGGTTGACTTCTTCCTGGGGGGGAAGCTTCCCCTTCGAGCCCCTCTCCATTATCGGATCCGCCTTTGCTGCCTTTATCGTCGTCAACCTGGCATCAGCTTCGAGCACCTTAGCTTGAGCTATCTCCTCGGAGAGGTCAAAACCTCGAGCATGAACTTCTTCGAGTTCTCTCTCTAAGATTGGCACTTATCCAAATTAGTACTCCATCTCAGTCGATCGGTGGCCTCCCTCAGCTGGGTATGAGCACCTCGGCATCAACCAAGTATACGGATATTGACTTGTCATCCTGGGTCTTCGCCTTTTCGACCTCAGCTTAGGCCTCAGCAAGTCCGGCTTCGAGCTCTTTGATTCTTTTTGCCATGGTCGAACTTTTCTCCCCAGCATTCTGAAGTTGAACCTTGGTCGATGACACTTGGACCAAGGCAGCCTCCTTCTCCGCAGCAAGGCAATCCATCCCTTCTTTCCACCGATGGCAGTTAGCTTTAAGCTGATCGACTTCCCCCCGGAACAACTCGATCCTCTACTGCAACTACGACATCGTAGTATTATCCTCCACCCTTGGATCAAGTCCGTATTTTTTCAAAAGGACATTTACCTGCTCGTTCAGCTCGGTCTCCTCCTTACGAGCATTGGCCAAGTCTGCTCGAAGGTCCCTGAGCTCTTCATCCTTTTGCCCACATAGGAGCTTTAGAGCATTTCTCTCCTCCGAGATTCTTTTTAGATCGGCCTCACATTGGCTCAAGTCGTCCCGAGACTTGGAAAAAGCCTATATGAGAAGATAAATATAAGTTAGGTTGAAGGAAGAAATAGTAAAAGATAATTGCAACAACAGAGATTAGCACTTACTCGAGATAGAAGACGTTGGGCCTCTTCGAAGAAGGTAGATGCATCATTGAGGTCAGCGGCGTCATCGACCCCTGTAAAGTAGTCCCAAAAGGGATCCTCTTCACTGGGGACTCCGCTTATGTCGGGGGTCCTCATGGCCCGAGCCTCCCTTATTGCCTCCTCGGAGTAAGCCGGAAGAGAAGGTGAATGACCTGCTGTCACTGCCCCGAGTGAGTCACTCGGGGCGCTCTGTTCGACTTTTGAGGTCTCGGAACTGGCCCCCTCTGGTATGTTTACTGCCGATCGAGAGACAATCTCGACCTCAGGAGATTCGGGGTCTTCACCCAAATTTTTCTTCGAATCCTCCTCATCATGAGGCTGGATCTCAGCAACCGCCTCCGGTTTTGATGTTTTGTAGCCTCGACAGTCTTCCTGGGTCGAGCCACCAACACCGAGGCGTCACCATATTCTTCTTCTTCTTCTTCTTCTTCTTCTTCTTCTTCTTCTTCTTCTCTCGACCTTTGGACCGAGTCCATAGTGAGAGCAATGACGTTTCTTCTGGTCCTTCGAGCTTTGGGTTTGGGGTCCTCGGACAATGAGACTCTCTTTCTCTTATTGTCTTTCCCTGGTTTCATAATCGGGGACTTAATCTCTTCCTCACCACTCGGAGGCCTCAAAATCGCGTCCTTGTCAGAACCTGCACAAAAGGAGATTTAGTGAGAAGAGAGAAGTATGGTTAGCACCTCGAAAATAAGGAAGGAAAACTCACCGTGATTCTTTGCCTCCAATTTGCCCTTTGCTAAGCCACGCCAGCAACGCTCGACATAAGAGAAAGTCGACGCCAACTTCCGAACCCAGTCCTCAAGATCAGGAACCGCTCAACGCATCCAAGCAACCGCTACATAACAAATAAAGACATTATATGAAGCAAATAACAGGAACTTGAAGACTGATGAGTAAGATGTTACTTACGCTCGGGGTTCCATTTCTCGGGGAACAATATTTTTTACTTTGGGATGAGGTCGCAGGTCCTCACCAAAACAAACCGGCTCATCCAACCTTGGTTCCTTGTCCTCATCGATGCTCAAGAACAAAGCCTTGGTGGCTCTACGTTGAAGCTTGATCAACCCTCAGAAGAGTCGGGGTCGATATAGTCTCATGAGATGGTTGAGGGTGAACTGCAGCCCCGTGATCTTGTTGGAGATGAACCAGAGCATGATTACAATACGCTAGAAAGAGGGGTGAACTTGTTTGAGAGTAACCTGACACCTCTTGCAGAAGTCTACGATAACGAGGTCGAGAGGATCCAACATGAAGGGATAAGTGTAAATACTTAGAAACCCCTCCACATGGGTGGTAATACTCCTTCGGGAGCGGGGATCTATACCACGACTTCGGCCCCCCAGTTACAATCCCTCTTCACATCCTTGAGATATCCCGCTATTATCGAGCAGATATATCTTGACACGTGCTTACATCGGTCAGGGACTGATGGGGATTCTCGACTTTGAAGTCGGATTTTAAGACACATGGGCCGAAAACATACTCATGAGGGAGCGGTTCCACCGGCATTTTATCACCGGCCGGCTGGGAAGATGAGGCTTTCTCCTTTTATGGAACGATTTTTGATGTTTTCGCCATTGATTCAGGTAGAAGAAAGCGGAGAGAGTTGAAATTTGGTGGTTTGAAACTAACAAGGTTGGCTCAAATAGTGACGAAAGGGACGGTATGGAGAGAGTTTAAAGACTTAGAGAAATTGGTGAAGATGAAAATAAAAGTTTGATTCAACAAAAGATTCCATATTTATAGAGTTACGACGACTGTTCGATGGTGCTAGTGGCCGACCGTCCACTGACAAGCTTTAATGGTATGGGGAACTGTACTGACGGAACGTTTCGGTCACCTCCATCGCTTACGTCACGAGGATGACATCACTATCGAGGTCTTCAAAAAATCAAGGCTCAAGTCATTTCTTATCACTTTACTCTAAGAAATGAGGGGACTGTCTGTATATGGTAGAAATTGGGGATGCCCGATTTCTCTACTTTTGGTTGAAGGATTTCTACGTCGAAGAGCTAGGACGACGAGCCCGGGATCCAAGTCTTTTTCTAGATCGAGGTAAATGTCAATCGAGGAGACTGACTTTGAATAAATATCAGCATAGTCTTATAACAGAAAGGGCGAGGTATCCGTGATTGGCCGAGGATCGTTCCATGAATCTCGGAACAAATCGAATCTATAATGGTTAATTAGCCATTGATATAATTCCCTACCATAATTAGAAGTGTACCTTAATTAGGACTCCTCTATTATATAAAGAGGGGTTCCATTCGTTTGTAACGATCATAATTTACTGAAAAAGATATATACACTCGTTACTTTCTTGCTATCTATTTCGTTTACTGTTCATTAGAGTTGTTTCTTTTATTTATTGTTCTTACTATGCCACCTCGAGACTATCTCAAATCAAGGTCGAGACCTTGCTTACACACTGATTTGATTTATTTTATTGTTTAGTTCATCTAATTAATTTTCAGTTTATCAATCGGTATTGGACGAAATCACATATCCTTAAAATCACAATATAAGTTTAATTATTATCCGAATTTTAGGGTAAACAAATGTCTTTGATGTGGTTTATTAATATGATCTTACTATAGTAATTTTTTATTAGTTCAATTTTTAAAATATAGACACCGCTTATCTAAAATTTTGTGTATGCCCCGGCTTGTAGATTGGATATGCATGACAAATATTGAGCATTAATGTCCAACCTTCCCACATAAAAATGTCCAAGATAGTCACCAAAGACAATTTTGAAATTTGGTTTACCGGTCTTTGTAAGATATGAAAAAGCTTTCCTAAAATCGCAGAAGGTATTTTTTTACTATATTAAAAATATAAAGTCCTTAGTGAAATATCGTTCGTTTTTTTTACCCTTTAAAAATATATTTTATATTAGACAAAATTGTAATTAAATTATTTTCTTAATATTTAGGAGATTGAAATTAACTAAAAGTTTAATTACTAATTTTTCTTTATTTGAACTACTGTATAGTACGTCCTAATACTTAGGGATTTAAAGTCAATTAAATTTTACCTTGTATAAATTATCTTATTATTTGAACAAACAGGTAAATTCAATAATAATAAATGCAATTGGACAATAGTCGATGGTTTTACAAAATAAATAAATTGACAAAAGCACGTCAATTATCAAAGCCGACATCTGGACAAACAATTTCGTAGTGATTAGTGAAAGATGAAATTGGATACAGCATCTTGGACTTTATGCAAAATTTTATCTTCAGGTACACTACTTGGATGTTTTTTTCCCGTTAATTATAGTAATGTTCGTTGATAGCTCAAATAACTTTACACAAAAAAAATAATATTTTGAGTCATTTAATTTTTTTGTTTGAAATATTATGTAGAGAATTCTAATATTGGATTTATTAATCGAACAAATATATAAATTTGACAGTAATATATCCATAGAGAATAACTAAGAATTGGATATTACTTGTTGCAGGTTGAATTATTTTTTGTCACATAATTCTAACCAATTAATTCTATATAATTATTTATCTTAGTAAAAAAATAGAGAAAGTATAACGATCTGATCGGCCGTTTTGCTTTCTAGATCCCCGTACCCCTATTTAAGACTTTCCATATGTGCTTTTACTGTTTTATGACTTGTGGGGATTGTTGGTTTGATTTTGGAAGGGTTCGAGTTGAATTCGGAACACTTAGTTCCATAATAGTGGCCTAAGGTGGCCAAGTTTAACTTGAGTCAACACTTTGAGTAAACGGCCTTGGAACCGGGATTTGAAGGTTCCAATAGGTTTGTACTATGATTTTGGACTTGGGTGTATGTTCGGATTGAGTTTCGGGTGAACCGGGAGCGTTTCGGCGACTTGTGGGGATTGTTGGTTTGATTTTGGCAAACCCGTGTTGAATTCGGAACACTTAGTTCCATAATAATGGCCTAAGGTGGCCAAGTTTAACTTGAGTCAACACTTTGAGTAAACGACCTTGGAACCGGGATTTGAAGGTTCCAATAGGTTTGTACTATGATTTTGGACTTGGGTGTATGTTCGGATTGAGTTTCGGGTGAACCGGGAGCGTTTCGGCGCTTATTGTTGAAAGTTGGTGCCTTGAAGGTTTTAGAGTTTCCTATGTTTGGTTTGAAGTAGACTTTGGTGTTATTGATGTTTGTTTGGGATTCCGAGCCTGGAAATATGTTCGTGTTGTGTTTTGTGACTTGTGCGTAAAATTTGGCGTCATTCTGAGTTGCCTAAGTATGATTCGTCGCGTTCAATGCTAGTTGAAGAAGTTTGAAGTTCAAAGGTTGGTTAATTTGGTTTTAAGGTGCGGTTCTTAGTTACGATATTGTTTTATGTGTTTCGAGGCTTCAAGCAGGTCTGGATTATATTTATGAATTGTTGGTGCATTTGGACGAAGTTCCAGGTGGCTCGAGTATGTTTCGAACCACCCGGAGTTAAGTCCTAAATGGCAGATTTTCTGCTTATGGTTTCCTCCTTCGCGAACGCGGAGGGGGTCTCGCGTTCGCGATGAAAAATTTGGGCAGGAGGTTTTTTGTTTTACGCATTCGCGATAGTAGGCTCGAGCTCGCGGAGCCTAGGGGTCCGTGGTCTATGCGTCCGTAACAGCATGCTCCGTTTGCGTAGAAGGGGCTGCACCTGGGGAGGCTAGGTCATTGGTCTTCGCATTCACGAATGGCTGACCTCGTTCGCGAAGTGTTGGTCAGCTTGACCTTCGCAATCACGGATTCCTGGTCGTATTCGCGATGAAGCTTTTCTGGTCGTTGGCCTCTTTTTCCTTCGTGATCGCGAAGAAGGGGTCACTAGGAAGAAATTTTTTAAAAAATCGGGATTATGCTCATTTTCTTCTTTTCTCACCTTGCTTGGCCGATTTTAGAGCTCTTGGAGAGGGATTTTTCATCTAGTATTTTAAGGTAAGTGATTTCTACCTAATATGAGTTTAATACATAA
The DNA here is from genome assembly GCA_005239525.1 of Nicotiana knightiana. Taxonomy (NCBI): domain Eukaryota; kingdom Viridiplantae; phylum Streptophyta; class Magnoliopsida; order Solanales; family Solanaceae; genus Nicotiana; species Nicotiana knightiana. The sequence continues at coordinate 51,593 of ML397163.1, forward strand.
ATTACGGGTAGATTTTAACTTAGAAATTATGGAAATTATGGGTTTATATTGAAAAACCTAGGGTTTGGTAAAAATGGGATTAAACCACGAAATTAATTATGGAATTGAGTATAAATTATATATTTTAGTTCATAATGTCATGGATAATATTTATTTACGATTTTTTTTGAAATTCGGGCACGTGGGCGCAGGAGTGACTTTTATGAACTTTCCAAAGTGTGTTGGAAAATTACTCTAATAGTTAAATATAAACTTTTGGGCATATATTGATTAGTTTGTACAACCTTTGGCTAGTTTCAGATTGCTCGACATCGACTTGAGGCAACTAGTGAGGTTGGAGAGCCGAGTAATGAACTTGGGAGCGAGGTAAGTCGCTTTCCTAATCCTGTAAGAGGAAATTATCCCTGTAGGTGCTCTAATTATTATGGGCTACTTGTTGTGGGTTCTACGTGCACACGAGATGACGAGAGTCCGTACGTGGCTAACTACGGGTAGACTTAGGACTTTACCATACAATATTTGTACTACTTGAACTCAACTTGTTAATTGAATTACTTAAATTTATAGTTTAAATTTTGATTAAGGATTATGTTGGGTCGAGCTTCATTACCTTGTATTTTGGCGGGATACTTGGTTGTTGGTTAAATCATGATTTCCTTACATGCTCATTCTTGTGTCATAATTGTTAGACCCGTAGTTCGAAGAGTTTTTCTATTCTTGTGGATCGGGCCGTACGCCTCAGCAGTGCTATAAAATAGCATTATGGATCAAGTTGTACAACTACGGCAATATATTTTAGATGCATCTATGGTTTGCGCCGGCCGACACCCGGCAATGTACACGATTATTAGGGATCGAGCCGTATGACCTCGGCATAATCCATGCATAGTATCGCTGGGTCAGATATACATGACAATTCCTTCTTGATTTGAGATTTGCTGTTTATTTGATGGTTCTTATCTATTTGAGATAGTACATGATACTTGCAGATTTTATACCGTCATTATGTTGCGGGATCATGTTACTTATAGTATTTCTTATTCCATTATTTCTATTGTAGTTCATGCCTATTTATAATTCATGTACTTTATTTATTGACAACTAGTAAATGTCGATGTCAATCCCTCGTTACTACTTCTTCGAGATTAGACTAGATACTTACTAGGTACGTGTTGATTTACGTATTCATGCTACACTTCTGCACTAATGTGCAGATACTGAGGCAGGTACATCTGGTGTCCGTTCGGGCGTGCATCCACATTATCCAGAGGCTTAGTGGTGAGCTGCTCCCCATGCTTCAATCTGCAACACCCGGAGTCTCCTTCCTGATGCATTTAATATTTCTGTCTATTTCATTTCCGACAGTAGTTGTAGTGGTTTGTATATTCTACTAGATTGCCCGTGCACGTTTGGCACCGAGTTTTGGGAATTTGTAGCCGATATTATGATTTTGCTTGATATTGTCACCGTTTCCTTTTATGTTTCATTATTGCTTTATATCGTCATGGTTTTCTCCGCATTAATTTTCTTTGTTTAATAAAACTCATGATATCGAAAGTAAGAAAAAAATGGATAGTTAATTTGATAGTTCACCGTTGTCTTGCCTAACAGTGATGTTGGGTGCCATCACGGTCTATAGTGGGTATTGGGTTGTGTAGCTTGGTATCAGAGCCCTAGGTTTACATAGGTCTCACGAGTCATGAGCAGGTCTAGTAGGGTCTTGCGGATCGACACGAAGATGTCTGTACTTATCTTCGAGAGGCTATAGGGTGTTAGAAAACTTATCTTTCTCATCTCCTATCGTGAAGTTCATGTTATGCTAAGTATATTTCTCTTATTCTTTCACAAATGGTAAGAACGCGCACTACGACTGTACCCGACAACAGAGGGGTTGCTTCCCCGGTTGTCAGAGGTAGAGGTAGAGGCCCACGGAGGGCCACAAATCCGGCCACATCTTAGGCGGGAGGGGGAGCACATACCCCTACTACTCATGCTCCAGGGCACATTGCTGCCGTTTATCCTACCCCAAGTTCACTACCTGCGGGCGGGTCTCAGCCGATTGCAGTAGTTAGACCAGAGATCAGACCGACCGCGACCGTTGAGGATCAGAAGCGGTTGGATAGATGGACGAGGCTTCATCTTCCTGTCTTTGGTGTTGAGCGGTCTAAGGACCCACATGATTTCATTGACTGTTGCAGGAAGAGGAGGCATAATATGGGAGTAGTGGAGTCCCACGGGGTGGACTTCACGACATTTCAGTTGGAGGTGAAGGCCCGTAGATGGTAACAGTCTTATCTTTATGGCAGGCCAGCAGGTTCACCTCCCTTGACTTAGGACCAGTTCACACATCTCTTTTTGGAGAGATATATTCCACCCTCTTAGAGGGAAGAGTTACATGGTCAGTTCGAGCTGCTCCAGTAGGGTCAAATGTCTGTGATTTACTATGAGGAGAGATTCTCTGAGTTGTCTCGCCATGCACTTATGATACTCCCCACAGATGCAGAGAGAGTGCAGAGATTTATTGCGGGCATGCATTATGGTATCCAGGTTACTATGGCCCGAGGGATTTAGATAGGGACTCCCTACGATCATGTTGTTGAGATAGCTTAGAGGATCGAGAGTTTCTGCCACCAGGGCCAAGAGCATACACCGAGGGATAAGTGGCCTCGATATTCTAGTGGATTCAGTGGCACCCCGTCTGGGGGCAGAGGTCACTTTAGGGGCCAGTCCAGCAAGCCCATGTATTTAGCACCACCACCTGATCGGAGTGCTCCAACGCGACCCTACTTCAGTGCCATTCGAGAGAGAACCTATCGTCCACCGGCTATTCAGGTTTCTTCCAGTGGGTATTCAGGTCACCAGAGTCAGACTCAGGGTCAATAGTGCACTGAAAGGTTGCTACGAGTGCGGGGAGCTCGGTCATGTGAGGAGGTATTGCTCTAGGCTTCGGGGCAAAGCAGTACAACAGGGCCATCAACCCATGATCATTGCACCAGCTGCCGCACTGCCCGTCCGGCCGGCCAAAGGCGGAGGGAAGGTGGGTAGGGGTTGCCCTGGAGGTGGAGGTTAACCAGGTGGCGCTTCGGCTAGATTCTATTCCTTTCAAGCCAGACCAGATGCAGCAGCCTCAAATGCCATGATCACATGCATTATTTATGTCTACAGTAGGGATGCTTCAGTACTATTCGATCCAGGGTCTAGTTATTCATATGTATCTTCTCTATTTTCTCCTTATTTGGGTGTATCTCGTGAGTCCTTAGGTGTTCTTGTATATGTGACCACGCCAATGGGTGATTCCGTTATTATGGATCAGGTTTACCGGTCTCGTGTAGTGGCTTTCTGTGGTTATGAGACCAGAGCAAATATTCAGTTGCTTGATATGACCGGCTTTGAGGTCATCCTCGGCATAGACTGGTTGTCTCTGTACCATGTCATTCTTGATTGCCATGCCAAGACTGTTACCTTGGCGATGTCAGAGTTGCCTAGATTGGAGTAGTAGAGCTCATCTATCAGTACATCTAGTCAGGTTTTCTCTTTCTTGAAGGCTCGACATATGATCTAGAAGGGTTGTTTGGACTATCTAGCTTATGTTCGGGATACTACTATGGAAACTCCCACGACTGAATCAGTTCCCATGGTGCGGGAATTATCCGATGTATTTCCTTCTAATCTACCAGGCATGCCACCAGATCGTGATATCAATTTCAGCATTGATTTGGCGCCAGGCACCCAACCTATCTCTATTTCACCTTATTGCATGGCTCCAAAGGTGTTAAAGGAAAAACTTCAGGAGTTTCTCAAGAAGGAGTTCATTAGGCAGAGTGTGTCGCCTTAGGGGTACACTACACCGGTACTGTTTGTGAAGAAGAAGGATGGGAGTATACAGATGTGCATTGACTACCGCCAGCTGAACAAAGCCACTATCAAGAATAAGTACCCGTTGTCGTGCATTGATAATTTGTTTGATCAGTTACAGGGTTTTAGGGTATTGTCTAAGGTCGACTTGAGTTTTGGGTATCATCAGCTGAGGATTCGTGCTCCGGATGTTCCGAAGATGACTTTCCGGACTAGATATTGGCACTATGAGTTTCTAGTGATGTCCTTCGGCTTGACTAACGCTCATGTGGCGTTTATATATTTGATGAATCGGGTGGTCAGGACATATCTTAACTCATTTGTCATTGTCTTCATTGATGACATATTGATCTACTCACGTAGTATGGAGGAGCACGAGCAACATTTGAGGAATGGACTACTTCAGCAGATGGTTATACCGGAGTGGAAGTGGGAGCACAACACTATGGACTTCGTAGTTGGGTTTCCACAAACATTGAGGAAATCTGATGTCATTTGGTTCATTGTCTACAGACTTACCAACTCTGCACACTCTATTCCGGTGGTGACTACATACACTTCAGAGAGGTTGGCCCAAATTTATATTCAGGAGATAGTCAGTTTGCAAGGTGTGCCGATCTCCATCATTTCAGATAGAGGCACATAGTTTACTTCACATTTCTGGAGAACAATACCGAGTGAGTTGGGTACTCGGGTAGAGCTCATCACGACCTTTCATTCGCAGACCGATGGCCAGTCGGAGCGGACAAATCAAATTCTGGAGGATATGCTCAAAGCATGTGTGATTGACTTAGGAGGGTGGGATTGATTCTTACCTTTGGCCGAGTTTTCTTATAACAACAATCATCAGTCTAGCAACGAGATGGCTCCATTTAAGGCTTTGTATGGTCTGCGATGTTCCGATCTTGTACCCAAAGTGCAATACTTCACACCAACCCAAACTCCCTACCCTCATAAAAAAAGATCGTTCCCCTATCGGGTTGTTTGAGCCCGGCGAGGCTAGGTTATATAATACTGATTTGGTAAAGGATTCCTTGGATAAGGTAAAGTTCATTCAAGAACGATTTCGTACAGTCAGTCCAGACATAAGAGTTACGCGGATCAGAAAGCGCGTTATTTATCATTTATGGTGGGCGAGAAGCTTCTCTTAAAAGTCTTGACAATGAAGGTTATCATGAGGTTCAGGAAGAGTGGCAAGCTGAGTCCGAGGTTCATCGGTCTATTGAGGTGTTAGAGCAAATTAGAGAGGTTGCTTACAGGCTTTCTTTGCCTCCCAGTCTATCGGGAGTTCATCCGGTTTTCCACGTGTCTATGCTCAAGAGGTACCATACCGACAGGTCTCATGTGTTAGATTACAACACAGTTCAGCTGGATGAGAGCTTGGGTTATGAGGAGGATCTAGTTGCTATTGTTGACACGCAGGTCCGCTAGTTGAGGTTTAAGAAGATTTCAGTTGTAAAGGTCCAGTGGAGGGGTCAAGTAGTAGAGGAGGTGACCTAGGAAATCGAGTAGGACATGCTGAGCAGATATCCACACTTATTCGGCACTCAAGTTATGATTCTAGACCCGTTTGATGATGAACATTTGTTTAAGAGGCGGAGAATGTAACGACCCAGCCATTTGTTTTGCTTTCTAGATCCACGTTCTCCTATTTAATACTTCTCATATGTTCTTTTACTATTTTATGACTTGCGGGGATGGTTGATTTGGTTTTGGGAGGGTTCTAGTTGAATTCGGAACACTTAGTTCCATAATAATAGTCTAAGGTGGCCAAGTTTGACTTGAGCCAACACTTTGAGTTAACGGCCTCAAAACCGTGATTTGAAGGTTCCAATATGTTTGTGATGATTTTGGACTTGGGTGTATGTTCGGATTGAGTTTTAGGTGAACCAGGAGCGTTTTGACTCTTATTATTGAAAGTTGACGCCTTGAAGGTTTTAAAGTTTCCTAAGTTTGGGTTGAAGTAGACTTTGGTGTTATCGATGTCCGTTTAAGATTCGGAGCCTGGGAATAGGTTCATTTTGTGATTGTTACTTGTTTGAAAACTTTGACGTCATTCCGAGTTGTCTAAGTGTGATTCATCGCGTTCAGAGCTAGTTGAAGAAATTTGAAGTTCAAAGGTTGGTTAATTTGGTTTTGAGGTGCCATTCTTGGTTTCTATATTATTTTATGTGTTCCGAGGCTTCAAGTAGGTCCGAATTATGTTTATTAATTTTTTGGGGCATTTGGACGGGGTCCCGGGTGGCTCGGGTGTGTTTCGGACCACTCGGAGTTAAGTCCAAAATGGCAGATTTTCTGCTACTGGTTTCCTTCATCGCGAACACTGAGGGAGTCTTGTGTTTGCGATGAAGAATTTGTGTAGGAGGCTTTTTGTTCTAGGCATTCCCGATAGTAGGATCACGATCGCTGAGCGTAGGGGCAAGTGGTCTATGCATTCGCGATAGCATGCTCATGTTCGCGTAGATGGGCCTGGTCCTGGGAGGCTAGGTCGTTGATCTTCGCGTTCGGGAAGGGTTGACCGTGTTCGCGAAGGGCTTACCGTGTTCCCGAAGTATTGGTCAGGTTGACCTTCACAATGGCGGAGGCCTGGTCGCGTTCGTGATTAAGATTTTCTGGGCATTGTCCTCTTTTGCCTTCGCGATTATTGACAACCAATTTTGACCCTCCCTTTTAAAATTAACTGATTTATACTTAATAGTTTAGAATGAATATTTTTTGAAAATGTTTTCAATCAATCACAATTATTTTTGACAAGAATAATTTAGTATTAGTAGTTTTGAAACTAATAATTCAATGTTATAATTATACTATGCTTACTATTTTTAGATAATTAATTAGTTTTATGAACATCACATAGGCTTTATATTTGATTTGACGGATTATCTCTTAAATTCTAATTAATTGGATTACTATGTTAATAATTTGAAATTAATTCTATAATTCGAAAAATAAAGTATTTATAAATAATTATTACAATAGTTAGTAATGTATATAATAATTATAATTTTACTGCATTTTATTGAAAGTTATTAAGCCTATTTAATATAATTATAAAAGAGATCAAAAGAAGCTAAAGGCTATAATTGCAATTCTCTATTAAAGACCAAATGGCTATTTCTTAAACCATTTTTAGCCCAACACCCAACCCCAATCCGGAAAAATACCAGTCCAAACACCCCTTCCACTCCACTTTGGAAATCCACTTCCATTAGACAAATCAGACCTCGCCAAGTCACCCATCCCAATCACTCACAAAAGAAGCACAAACCATCTAGGTCGTCCATTCCACAAAAAAAAGGCCACAATTTTAGCTCCACTTTCTTTTAATTTTAATACATCTCCAAGATCTAATCCTCACCGTTCAAATCCAGCAATCCGACGGCCTTCATTTTATCCTATTTCAATCTTTTAACACCCAAATTATCAGGGTCGTTGATCAAAATATCCAACGGCCCAGATCAGTTCTCTCCACCTTAATTTAGAGACGGCCAACCCCAATACCCAAAATCCTAATCATTCCCTCCTTTGACTCTGCCGCCCCCTTTCCCCTTTCTCTCTCATTTTCACTCAAAACCCAGACCAAATCAGTCTCAAAACCTTGCACCAAATCGTGCAAGGTCGTGAATCATGGCTCAAAGTCATCTCTTGTGTCTTTTGACTCCGCGAATCCCGCCAGAACTTCCTTTTTCATCATACACATTCAGAATCTTGAGTTCTCTGAACTCAAACACAACGATGAAACTTCAAGTCCTCATATTTCCTTATGCTGCGGCCAAATTAGAGCATGTATGAGCTCCCCATGATGATTATTCTAAACCAGAGGTCAAATGCAATGGCCTATGGACCTCTGGTCTTTATCCGTTGTATATTCACTTGTAATGAGTGTCATGCACTCAGGTAAGAGTCTCACTCGTTTTTCTCTCAGATTCACTCTGATTCTCCCCGATTTCACTCTGATTTTACCCTCTCTACTATCATCATCTATCCTTCATCATATTCCACTATTGATTTTGAATCTGAAACCCTAAGGCTTTACAACCACTATAACTTAGGGCTTTTAATGCCTTCACCCAACACACAATGAGATATACCTACTAGCTACAACTAACGTCTAAAAGGTTAATATGCAATACAATGTTTAGGAAGATTTTCGATTAAGTTGAATTCTTGGTCAATTTTCTGATTTTATTTTCCTCTCTGATTCTGAGCGAGTTACTGATTAAGATCTTGAGCTCTTAGCTTTCCTAAACGCTAATTTGAATACTCGTTTGGTTTGCTGCCCAAAATGAGGTCAGTAAAACCTCAACCTTACTCTTCTTTTATTAGTTTAAATCCCTGAATATGAAGTGATTACTATCTCTGTCGATTGATCTTACTGATAATGTATTCATGCCTTAATTGTTTTATGTGTTTGTTAATGACTGATGAGTAGATTTTGCAACCCTGAACTTCTTTTAAAATATTTGAATGCTGATATGCATATGTTGATTCATGTTTATTGTTAACTTTGAAATGACTTCTTGATTTTCTTAATATTAATTACAGACCTCTCTCTCTTATGTACTATTAACACTTTCGTGAATTTGCACAAATCTGTCTTGAACATCACTTTTTCATTCTACATTGGTTCATTCAATCCAATAGAGCATGATTCTATTAGGTCTTAAAAATCAGATTGTTATTATGGTGTTAATGCATTAGCTTTTGGCCTTTAAGTCTATTCTTATCTCTTTGGTGTATCTCTGTGATTCTGTCGATTACTTGATTGAACTCAATACTATTTATGTAGGTATATCTTGAATTAGTTGGATCTTCATGCTACATTGTGTATGATTCTGAGATTTCTTTATGTTGAACCCTAAGTTATGAAAATCTGTTGAAATGTACTTAAGTTGTGGTAACACATTTGTTCATTTAGAACACTTCTACTGAGTTTCTTTGTACCTAAATCCTAATCCCATACATACTTAGCATATTTCCCTTAATGTGATGATATCATTATCCTTTTCTTGGACCCCATATGACGACACTAGCAGTGTCACTCCTATGATATGATCTCTGCTAAGTCCCTTTTGTGTGTGTTTGTGATCCTGTGTTCAACTATGATATCCAGCATCTCTGTTTTCCCCTCATGACTGTATACATGCCAACATTGCTTTGAAACCTCACTAAGTTCTCGTAAGTATATTAGACTTAACTTGTGAACTCCAAAGAACTCTTTGTTACTACTGCTTAGATATAACTAACTGCTTCATTTTAATGGAATTAGTTTGAAATTAAAACTCACAAAAGAGGTGAATATGTCATTAATTCCCAAAGTTAAGTCGGATTGATGATTTGAGTCCCCTGTTACTCTTAGGAGCTTAAATTAGATTTGTGAACCTGTGACCTTGTCAATATCCTTAAATGTTCTAATTACATTTTTTAAAATTTTTGATCTTGTTGATGTTCTTAGGAGTTCCATTATAGGTTGGGAATCTATAACCTTGTTAATGTTTTAGAAACTCTAGTTGGTAGTCTGGCATCTTTGGTAGTACATGTGAAAGCCTCAGATGTGAAGTTTCTGCAATGAATCTTGTCAATGATCTTTGACAACTTTATTTGAAGTTATCAACTTGTGCCCCCTTTATTTATACCACTGTCTTGTATTATGATTGATGTTGTTTGAACTGAGTTAGCAATCTTTAGAAATCAACAATTGTAGTAATGAACCTGTGATGTGATTAACACTTCTCAGGGATTTAAGTTGTGATTGTTAACCTACCCTCTCCTAATTCCCTCAGATGTTTAGTTGCAACTGTTAGTCTACACCTATGTTAACATTTTCAGAAGTCTCAATTAGTGTTGTTAACCTGTGTATACTTAAAGGGCAAGGATTAACCAACCAGTGATTAGTGTAACTGAATACTGTCAAGACAATTGCACATATGTTTATAAGCTATTACAAACTGGAATTATGCTCTCCCTCTACCCTTAAGATGCTTGACTTCATATGTTTGATTTCTTAATAGAAGCATGATGATGTGTGTTTGAAACCTATCTCTTTGGGCCTGTTTAATGTGTTAATCATCCATTTACTTTTACAAATGGTTATGATAGTGTAGGTAAACTGTTTTGTAGTCTTATGATATTCTGTTTGCCCTCACGACAAAGCTATACACTTCTGTGGTATGGTATTGCTATGGTGATTGGTTTACATTGAAAGTGCCTTATTGGCACTTAAACCTGTGGGGAAGAGCGAGTCGCTAATGGTTAGGAGTATTTGAGAGTAGATTTTAACTCTTGCTTGGGCTGCTCTCCCTGGCACAAGCATTACCCTAGGCCTTTATACCCTTGAGAACTTTGAAATGTCAGGGAATTCAAAAAGGGCTTTGACATTGAGTGGAACTCTACCCTTAGCCTCTAATCCAGTGACATTCGTTACTCCTTTTGGGTTTAGTGTTTAATGACAACGAAAGGTATTCAATGTAAATCACTTTACCATATGTGATCCTCACATTAGTATAACCTTTCATGATATTTAGTTACCGTTAGTTGTTAAATCTTGTTCAAGTCCTTCACTTACATATCTCATGTATGATTGTATGTATAGAATATTATTTCTGACGACTCTCTTTTTCTTTTTTGAACATGTACAACCATTGGGCCTGCTGAGTTGTCAAGGAACTCAAGCCCAAACCTCGTACCATGAATCTAAAAATCTGGAGCTTATTGCTGTTCGTTCCTGCTGATTACTGGGCCTACCTCTTTCAGGCTCAAACTACAATCACTCCTTACTCCTTTACTGCTTCATTATATTTCGTTATTTATATTCTTTTACATGTATATGACGCTGCTCATCATACTTGATTTAATGTTTTACTTTATCTTTTGAATTATATAGACAACTTAGGCAAGCTAAAATACATAGGGTTAAAATAAATATTAGGTAGTAACCAATTCTCCATTCGTTAATTATGTCGTAACCAACTCTCCATTCGTTAATCATGTACTACTCACATTACTTATCTGCTATGATTTGCTAACCCTTTCATGAAGATTTTGAAGCTGAAAATAACTTAGCAAGGATGACTGTCCCCTTTTCCAAAACCAAAAACGAATCTCAAGGGTAGCCTTCTAAAAGAAATCGAACTATTCCCTCAAATCTAAGGTGTTACACACCATATTTTCGTACGTGAGAGTACGTTGTAAGTCAATTGACGTAAGCTCAGAACTGAGATTATATTTGGAAGTATATAAAATAATTTAATCGTGTTATCTTAGAGGTTAAAATTTTTTAAGATCATGACCAACAATTACCAAGAGGTTTGGAAGGTTTAGAAGCTAAACGAATGGAAGAAAATAAGTTTCGTCGAAAGTCGACAAGTTGGGAATGTTATAACATGTAATTTTGGGATGACACTAGAGTGCTGGGTTATTTTAGTTGTATGATAGCCGTTTATTACGTTTTAAAGTCAAGCGAGTTGTGGAACAAAAGTTGGCAAAGGTCATCACAAATTACATTCATAAATATGCAGAAATTAGGTCAAATATAACAGATCTTGTCATCCAATTTACTTGGAATTACCGGATGATACACCTACCAAATTGAAGATCTACGAGTCTAGTTTTGAAAACATTATACCTTTCATTGACGACATCGGAATAGAGGGATATTCGTGTTTTCACGAGACCGCGCAAGCAGCTCCCAATGGGACCCACTTAGGCGGTGGATGATTTTCCAACCTTTAAAGATCGGGGAAAGGCTCATTTGGGTTCATTTTTTCGACCCAACCAGACCTTATACTCTCCCAAAACACTCTCAAATCAGTCTTCATGATTCTAGAGTGAAAATCAAAGAGAAAAATATGAATCCAATGCTAGAGATCTTGTGGTGTTGGCTAGATCGTATTCCGTCATCTTGTGGCAATTTTGGAGTATTTTTCAAGTGAAGTAACCTTAGATTTCGTGTTTTTATTGTTTATTAAGGTAATAATCAGTCTCTCTTTCATATATATTATATTTTCAAGGCTAAATACTACTGTTTACAACCCAATATTAACACAAAAGTTGATTCAAGAAGAAAATACAACTCCTATGTGTCGCGGTGTGATTGGGGGTTGTTGTGAGCTACACCAATTGGGGATTTCAAATTTTATCTACTTCCTAAGTTAAGTAAATCATGTTCTTGGTTGTGCTTAAGGTTAACTATGTATTGGTCGAGTTTTTTGAGAGAAAATCTACAAGATAGTAATTGACATGGCATAAGGAATCATTATCTCTTTTTTGGGCTGTTTTGAGGCTCTCTCTCTCTCTCTCTCTCTCTCTCTCTCTCTATATATATATATATATATATATATATATATATATATATATATAGTTTGTTGTGGCTGTAAATTGTTATAAATAGTTCGATTATGTTATGGCTATTGTTGTTAAGATTATCTATGAGCTAATTAAGCTGATTGAAGAAGATAACATGAAAAATAAGAGGTTGACGATAAAGGTTAAGGTACTAGGTGTGTGGACTATTTTTGAAGATTATTATTATGATGTTTTGGGATGAAAATTATATGGTAAAAATAAGTATGATATTGTAGATGTTGTAGGCATATTCATGGTTTGTTAATCGTAAATCGAGTTTGCCGCTCAAAATGGTTGTTGAAGTAATCGAAGAGCTTATTGTAAATTATATTATTGTTGTTTGGGCTGTTTGGTGACTTTTGGTAACTTATGGGATGTATTAAAACAGGGTACATGTTGTCTGGTTTCTTGTAGAATATTAGCTTCGAAAAATGAGAGTTACAATGCTTATTTGATGATGACGAAGTCGGTTTACTCATTGGAGATGTAAGATGATCATAAGATTGGTTGACGATTGGAGAGAAGATTGCAAAGGTATGTTAAGGTACTTCCTTCTTTCTTTTGGTATGATCTAAAGTGAAATGAACATAAACGATATGCTATTTTATAATGGATCTACTCCTAGAAACTAAAGTTGTCCATGTTGTTCTTTCCTTATAAAGTTATTCTACGCAAGTATGTATGATCCTTGAATACTATTGAGGTTCATATTGATGTTATAGATGTCCATAATGTTAATCGAAGGTGCAACAACCTTAAGTCATCCGAAAAGTTTAGAACGTGATTCCATGAGTCTAACATACATTATATATATATATATATATATATATATATATATATATATATATATTATTCTACCGAGCCGCACTATAGTCGGCCGGGTACGACACCTATTGTGCAACCACTGATCAACTGGGTTTTACTGAGCTCCATGTGGCCGGGTATGATTCTACCGAGCCTTATGACACCTAAGTATTCCCTTATGTTTTATTCTGGTTTTATCCTGACGCCCTCTAGCTCATTTACACATGATAGTATGATAAGAAAGATACGTTACGTTGGTACTTGGTTGATTAAGGCACCGGGTGCCCGTCGCGGCCTTGCGATTTTGGTCATGACTAACTTGGTATGAGAGCAGTTTTGTCTCAGGGAGTCGACAAGCCATGTCTAGCAGAGTCTTGTTTATGGGTCTGTTGTTCACCACACTTATAAGCAGGAGGTTACAGGGCATCTATGACTCCCACTCTTTCTTCTTACTCTTAGTCGTGCGGTAGAGCTCAGTTGTAAGAATTCAAACTCCTATATTATATTTTATTCATAATACAACGATTCCTACATCCAAAAAGATAATTTGTAAGAGATTGAATGTGGCCGTGGAAGAATTGAGTCAGAGGAACTCAATTTTTCATCATGCTTATGATGAGTAAATGTGAGGTTTTCAGCAGATCATGTGTATACTAAGACGTGTAAGCTTCTTGATAAGGAGTCCTAAGTCATGAATATTTATCCACCCATGTGGTAAAATGAAATAAGAGAATCAGAAGGTAGATACAAGTTTCAATAAGTAAAATAAAAAGGTGAAGAAGGGTACGAGGTACCCAGTTAGTAAAGATTATCAGTATTTACTATTCAGGCAGAGAAATAAAAGCATTCTGAGTTACCTTCAACAGTAATAGGGGTATGTACAATTGGCCACACCCATCTCAATTATGCACTGTGGGAGCTAACATATATAGTTTAAGAGAAGGATGGGATATCAGGATCCAGCTGGGGTTAGAGTAACCCAAAATGGTTGATGGATTGTTAGTATTAGCTAACATTTTTGAAGGACATGGCAAATGTGATAGTAGTTCTCTTTGTGAGACACCCAGGAAGTCCACTCTAGAATAAGTACAGTTAGATATAAATACTTAAATATTCAGAAAATTTAGAAGATAGGCACTGAAATCCTAGAAAGGATAAATATTGACCTTAGTATGGCTCCCAACCCTAGTAAAGAGAGAGTTTTAGGCGACCCGATGAGCTAGTGAGATGGTGATAGGGGAGCTAAAAGCAAAAGAATATTTTGTTGAAGTTTTCAGAATAAGGTGATAGACAGAAATACTAGGAGGGGAATAGGAAGAGAGTAAATGAAGCATTATGAGTAAGATTTAATAAATGGTTGATAACAGTAAATCAAAATATGACAGGATGACAGAGTCTATAGTCAAGTGAAGGAAAAGACAAGAGGAGACAAGCCTTGAGATAATAAAAGCGCATAAGCCATACATTTATATCCACATTTCGAGAAATGAGTTGGTGACTCCAACGTGATCACCAGAAGGAAAAGCCAGACCCTTGGAGTAATAGAAATCAATATGGGTTAGTGAACAATATAAATTGAACATGAATTAGGTACCGAAGGATTTGATAATTGTCGGCACCGTGAGAATCTGACAGATCATTGCTAGGAGGAGAGCAAGGAATTTCTTGCTAATCAGGTGCTATCATCATATTATAATGATTATTCTGACGCCAGAGCAGACGAGATTACCAATCCCAGAGTGAATCAACCTTGTCAGCGCTACCACCTTATTTTACTAGACCTTGGGAAATTGGATAGTTACCTTAACGCCGCGTGGCAGCCTACCTACGTTTTGTCTTTTTCCTATAAGACCTTATAATTTTCCAGCCTTTCTCCTCCTACATGCCCCCCAGAATCAGATTGGATTTTTTCTTGAGGAAGGTCTTTAGAGATTGCGTTTCGGCAATAATAGAATGGACAACAGAAGAATAACCTTTAAATTATTCAGGAAGATGTTTCCCTAAAGCAAGCACTATGAGCAGAGTTAAGCTTAAGGGACTACTTGTGCCAGTTACACTAGGTGTCACCCTTGTGCGTAAGAAATTCAGTTATCCTTGGTACAGAAGGGTTACCGCAAGGCGGGTAAGATGTCAGTGAAGATGTGAAAAGATGCCAAAGATGATAAGGTAACTATGGAATAGTAAAAGAAGAATGCGGTAAAAAGGCGAAAGGAATGAGATTGCATTTATTCAGATCCTACAGATATGTTACGACTCTAGAACATTATGCAAGCATGGCATCGGGGAGAGGAAGTAAGAGTTCCCGCCTAAGATGTTATTGATAAATAATTGCGAATGAACACTTGATGCATAAGGAGCCAGTGTGAGAGGTAAGTTCAGACAAAGGAAATAACCCAAGAGAGATTACGCAGAATATAGATATGAGAAAGGACCAACGAGAAGTAAGTAGTTTATTTAGGAATAACCTAGTTATGGATAGACAAGAGGACATAGATTGTTGATTGTGCAAGATAAACGTAGTGAACCCCAACATAGGGAATTCAGTCTCGCATAAATGACATCGTGATCCTTGAGAAATATTCAGATAGGAGTTGGGGGTAGTTAAAGGTACTGTATAAGTGTTACAAAAATAAAACAGAAATAAAAGAGAGTGCCACTGGGGAGACGGTCAATATTTCAGTTCACAAGCAACTCTACGAGCACAGGGCACAGAGGTAAGTAACTAAGTATAATTATGGGCGAGTAAGAACATCAAAAATTCCTTTGGAGTTGCCTATTTGATCAGTATGCCTTGGACATGCAATGATTGGTATGGCAAGGCCCTGTCCTAGCTTTTATGGTGTTTATGTACTCTTAGAGGCTTGTAGACAAATGTCATGTATATGGATACTTGTAAGGCCTTGTCGGCCTATGCTTTGAGTTTACAAATGATCATGTCGGCCTTATAGGCCCGTACATTACATGTATAAGTTTTTATATCATGTTGGGTCGTCCTATGTCGATTATTTCCTTATGTTTTATTCTGGTTATCTCCTGACGGCCTTTCCAGCTCATTTACCCATGATAATATGATAAGAAAGATACGTTACGTTAGTACTCGTTTGAGTAAGGCACCAGGTGCCCATCGCGGCCTTGCGGTTTGGGTCGTGACATAAGGTTTAAGTGATTTAGAAGCCGAGGTATATCTTAGACTCACTTGCTTACAACATCTTTATATTATTAGAATTATATGAACATCCATCCTATAAGATAAAGTGTTTTGTAACTTAGCCCTTTCTATATGCTTCATACAAACCATTCACGTACATATTTTTAAAACTCGTTTAACTACACCAACATTAGTTTTCAAGACTCTTTCTAAACTCTTACCCCTTTTAAATCTCATATCCTTTTTATACTCTCACTTATATACACATAAGCCATACCCTTTAACACTAGTTAAGCAGAATGCAAACAACTAATCCTTTAAACCTAGTCTAAGTCCTATGGAGCTACCTCAGGTAGATTTAAGGGGCGCCCAACACCTTCCCCTTAGAAGAACAACATCGCTTACCCAAAATCTCACCGGTTAACAGACTAATAGAGAATATGACTTTAGCAATTAAATAGGTACCCTAATATACCTTTAAATATTAGGTGGAGACTCTCTTTTATCAACAACAGAGAAATCACAAGTTGAATATTGTTTTGACTCGTGCAAAATAGGGCGCAATAGCGATCACGAGGGGATTCGCGCTATTGGTATGAAGGGATCACTAGGCAGAAACTTTTTAAAAAGTCAGAATTAGGCTCATTTTCTTCATTTCTCACCTTGCTTGGCCGAGTTTGAAGCTCTTGGAGAGGGATTTTTCATCTTGCATTTTAGGATAAGTGATTTTTACCTAATGTAAGTTTAATACATAGATTATGGGTATATTTTAGCATAAAATTATGGAAATTATGGGATTATGTTGAAAAACCTAGGGTTTGGTAAAAATGGGATTAGACCACGAAATTGATTATAGAATTGGGTATAAATCATATATTTGAGTTCATAAGGTCATGGGTAATATTTATCTACGAAAATTTCTGGAATCCGGACACGTGGGTCCGGGGGTGACTTTCATAAACTTACCAAATTGAATTAGGAAATTACTCTAATAGTTAAATTATGAAATTTGGGCATATATTGATTAGTTTGTACGACCTTTGGCTAGTTTCGGATTACTCGGCACCGATTTGAGGAAACTAGTGAGGTCGAAGAGCCAAGTAGTGAACTTGGAAGCGAGGTAAGTTTCTCGCCTAATCTTGTAAGAGGGAATTATCTTCTTAGGTGCTTTAATTGTTATGTGCTATTCGTTGTGGGTGCTACATGCGCACGAGGTGACGAGAGTCTGTACGTAGCTAAAATCATGCTTATGTCCGGGTAGACTTAGGACTTTACCATTCAATATTTGTACTACTTGAACTCAACTTGTTAGTTTAATTACTTAAATTTATAATTTAAATTTGACTAGGGATTACGTTGAGTCGAGCTTCATTACCTTGTATTTTGGCGGGATACTTGATTGTTGGTGAAATCATGCTTTCCTTAAGTGCTCATTCTTGTGTTATAATTGTTAGACGAAGAGTTTCTCTATTCCCGTGGATCGGGCCATACGCCTCAGTAGTGCTATGAGATAACATTATGGATCGGGCCGTACGACCACGACAGTATATTTGAGATGCATCTATGGTTCGCATCGGTTGACCCTTGGCAGTATACACGATTATTAGGGATCAGGCCGTATGATCCCGGCATAATTTTTGCGTAATACCGCTAGGAGTCAGAATATACATGATAATTCCTTATTTATTTGAGATTTGATGTTTAATTGATGGTTCTTATTTATTTGAGATAGTACATGATATTTGGAGATTTTATATTGTCATTTTGTTGCGGGATTATGTTACTTACATTTTTTCTTATTCCATTATTTCTGTTGTGCTTCATGCCAATTTATATTTTATGTACATTATTTATTGACCAATAGTAAGTGTCGATGTCGAACCTCATCACTACGTCATCTGTCACGACCCAATTTCCCTTATAGGCTGTGATGCCGCCTAACGTCGCCGCTAGGCAAGCCAACGGTGAATTGGTCATGTATTTGTTCTTTTTAATAATCAAAGTATTTGATTTGATTTATTAATAGAATGATTAGTAAGAATTTATAGAAAAGTAAAGCATAAACTAATGAAAGAGTAAATACAGTGAATTTAATATTCGAAACTATAAAGTGTCTACTAAAATATTCCCAAAACCCAGTGTCAGAAGTGTATGAGCAACTAGTAGAAATTACAAACGACCTATACTACTGTCTAGAATAAGGTAGACACAAAATAAATACAAAAGAGTGACTGCGGGTGCTGCAGAACGGACACAGAGAGCAGCTCACCACTATGCCTTGTGGTAACGAGGGTACGCGCCTGAATGACCGTCAGATGCACTCGCCTCAGATCCTGCACGGTTAGTGCAGAAGTGTAGCGTGCGTACATAAACAACATGTACCCAGTAAGTATCTAGTCTAATATCGATGAAGTAGTGATGAGGGGTCGACATCGACACTTACTATGGGCAAATAAATAAAATACAAAAATTCTAAATAGGCATGGAATACATTAATAATAACGCAATAATGAACGGTAAATAAGTGATTCTTTAACTAGATGTCAAATTAAGATATCCAATTAACACATACTAATTTCAACAGATACGATCCACCAAGTAAATTATAAAGTCTCAAGTCATGCAAGTAATATCAAGTATAATCGGACTTCGAGCATTATCACGCACGATTTACGCCGATGTCATACGACCCGCTCCAAAATAATGTGTACACTGCCGATGGTCGACCAACATGAACCATAGATGCATCTATTATACTGCCAAGGCGTTCTGCCCGCTCCATAAGAATAGAGAATACTCTACGAACTCCGATTTAACGGCTACTACAAGACTAATATACAAGGAGGCAAAATTTCTATTAACAGTCAAGTAACCCGACAAAACTCAAAGTAAATGAAATTCGGTCTTTACAAATCTTTTATCAAGTTTCAATACAATTTAAGAACTTAAGGTAACAAGTAGAGTGCAACTAATACAAGTATTACATGATAGAGTCCTAGAACTACTCGGACATAAGCATGATTTGTAGCTATGACGGACTCTCGTCACTTCATGCTCACGTAGCACCCCACAATTAGTAGCAAATAGTAATTTAAAACACCTATGGGGTAAATTCACTCTTGTAAGATTAGGCAAGAGACTTACCTCATTCCAAAGTTCACTTTCCAGTCCCTAAATCGCTCTAAAAGCCTCAAGTCGCTGCCGAACAATCTGAAACTAGCCAAATATTATATAAATTAATCAATATATACTCAAAAGTTCATAATTTAGCTATTAGAGTAATTATCTAACCCAATTTAGAAGATTCCTAAAATTCACCCCCTGGCCCATGTGCCCGGATGCCGAAAGTTTTTGAATATAAAAGTTACCCATGACCTCCGCAACTCAAATATATAATTTATTCCAATTTCCACCACCAAAACCATGATCAAATCCCAATTTTCACCTAGCCCTAGTTTCTTTAAAAAAATCCCACTAATTTCACAAATTTTCTATGTTTAATCTACTTATAATTCGCATATTTAGATTAACAATTGGTAGGTATTACTTACCTCTTGATGTTGATGAAATTCCCCCAAACAATGCTCTCAAAATCACCTAAGACCAAGTGGAAAATGAGGAAAATGAAGCTAAGTCCCGTAATAAAAAGCCCTTGCACCAGTCGCAAATGTCGCATTTGTGACATCTTGTTCGCAAATGCGACAAAAGCATTGCAAATGAGAAGACTGGCCATCTCTTCCAAGGTTGCAATTGCGGCCAAAAACTTCTCAAATGTGAAGATAGGCAGCTCGCACAAGTGGCAGAAATGTTCGCAAATGCGAACCCCTCAGTATTTTCCCCAACCTCGCAAATGCGAATCCCTCCTCGCAAATGCGAGGTTCGCAAATGTGAACAAAACCTTGCATTTGCGAGACCTGCAGCACCAGACCAGAAGCCAAAAAAGTGAAGTTCCTGCAACACTCCGAACGCGCTCGAAACTCACCCGAGGCCCTGGGGCTCCACACCAAACATCCCCACAAGTCTAAAAACATCATACGAACTCGTTCACACGATCAAAACACCAAAATAACATCTACAATCACGAATCAGACGCCAAAACACACGAATTCAATCATGAAACTCAAGAACTTCTAGAAACACTTACACGCGTCTGATTCCTATCAAATCATCTCGGAACGCCTCCAAATTATGCGTACAAGTCATAAATCACCATACATAACTATTCCTAGGATCGGAATCCCAAACGGACTTCGATAACATAAAATCCACTCCAAACCAAAGTTAAAGAACTTGAAACCCTTCAATGCGCCAACTTTAAACATTAAGCACCGAAACGCTTCCGGGTTATTTGAAACCCAATCTGAATACTTGCCCAAGTCCAAAATTATCATATGAACCTATTGGGTCCGTATAATACCGGTTCAGATGTTGTTTATTCAAAATATTGACTCAAGCCAAAGTTGACCATTATGAGACACTATTAAGGAACTAAATCTTCCGATTTCAACTAGAACTTTCCAAACCCGAACCAACTGTTGATACCCAATTTTTCCCTCATATTTTCTCAAAATATAAATACTTTCAAAATATCATTTTTGCATCATTATTTAGTTAAAAAATTCTATACAAGCATTTTCTATAATTTTTCATAATTTTTTAAAGCTTTAAAATTGATTTTCTTGCATTTAAATTACTTGAATATTTATTAATTACCCCTTCAAATTATTTTGTGATGACTTAATTAACTAAAATTATTATTTGCATCCATAATACATGTTTTAAATATTATTACTTTATTTTTGTATAATTACATTAGTATTTTTTGGTCATTTGCACAAACTTGCAATGATAGCCTATATTTTATAACTTTATTGCATTTGTCATTTTATTCAAGGTTAAAATAATATCTTACATTTTTATAATATTCTACTATTGTTTTGAAATATTACTTTCCATAAATAGCATTTTTTATGATTTATTTAATTGTTTTATTAAATTATTTTTTCCTTAATCTCCTATTTTAAAATTTGGCCCAAAATTGGGATTAATTTCGGACCAGACAAGCCCCAAATCCCTGGCCCAATCCCTAAGCCCAATCCAAACGCCCCTTTTATCCCTAACCCAATCTAAAAAACCCGACCCAGCTCTTCTTAAATCCCATCTGTTGATTAAAAGTGATCAACGTCTCATATCACTCCTCCCTATTCTCTTTATATCCCTTCACCCAAATCCTAATCCCCATTTCTCTTCATCAGCCGCCCTCAAACACCCATCCCTTCTACCGAAACCTAGCCGCCCTCTTAATCTTCCCCAAATCCGCCTCAATCATGGATTCCTTCCATGATTTTCTTGCCTTTTATATGTTACCTCAGTATTATTTGCAAGACTATGGAGTCACTTAGTACTTGCCTAAACTTGGCAAGTACCATCTCTCAGATTTGGGCCGTTCAACTTCAAACGCTAAGATCTGGACAATATCTCGTCCATATACATGGAAGAATTGTTGATTTCTCATACCAGTAGACAAATTTTCAAACGTTGAACTCTAACTAGGGTTTGATTTTCGATTTCTTTTCTTTACTGTTGTTTTATGATTGCATGTATATTTTTCCTTTATTTGTTCATGTTGGATTGATTTCTTTACTTATTTACTCGCTTGATTTAGCTACTATATAAACCCCTTCCCATTCCCCTTTGAGACTGACTTTTAATCACCGAGGTTCACTAAAAATTGAAGCTATTAATCTATTATTCTCTTATTCTATACTCTGGTTCTTGGCCGGCTGAAAGCTAAGGCCACCAGAATTAGATTTTGAACTTTTCCTGGTGCGAGCATTGCCCGAGGTTCATTTGAAGCCCTTGGGAACTTTGACACATTAAGATTCTAGGTTCTTGCTCTTTATTGATATTCAGAATACTGTGGAATTTTGTTCTTTCTTTTTATCTGTTTAACTAGTAAGTCACTTATCCTTTACAATTTCATTCTTTTGTGTCTATGATTTGCATCTTCTAACTTCTGAAATTCATGGCTTAATGTGTTTCTGGGCTACTTTCGTGTGTAGCTTTGCTAGCTTTGAACTTGTCTTATGATCTGAACCTCTTTAGCATTTGATTTTTACCTAAAATTTCTAGTTTCGAGAGGTGTTATTTGAATATGCTTCACTGGAATAATTTAGACCCTATTAAGTTCATTTAGCCTCTCTTAAGTTCATTTAGCCTAATGTTTTGGCACCTGAATGTTTACATTTACTGTTTGACATGAGCTTGTTTTCCTACTCTGTCATGAATTCCTGTCATGACTGACTTGCATCTGTAAGGTATTCCAATCTGTATCAAGACCTTCACTATTAACTATGACTTTCTCCCCTGCCATTGTGTCACTCGGCATGTCTTTGTTTTGCTTGATTCTATATCCTTAGTAATTATTTGGGACCTTTAGAGTGGCTATCTTAATATGTGTTTCCTTACAATGTTTGAGACTGTTTGTCATAGTGATAAATTGGCATGTCTGCTTTCTGGTGTTGTAATGGATATTCAGCATGATTTGGACCCTTAGTCCTTAAACCTTTTATGTTAGTGCTTTAATTAGATTCTTTTGGTATTATGCACCTTTGTATGCTAATCTTGTAATATCAGAAAACTTGATTCTCCTCTAACTCTCTCAATGTGTTTTCTGCCAATATGTTACTTCTTGCTAAGTGTTAAACCTGTAATAGCAACCTGCCTCTAAGTCTTGTTGACCCTCTTAACTAGCATGTTCTGTGTTTTAGGCAACTTTTCTATGTCTTCTTTCTAAAATACAAGTGCATCTCTCCGAATTCTGTCCCTTAATCACTGTTCTTTCACTCTTATTTGTTACCTACATTATTCTGAACCTATCACCCTTGGCTGGCTGAAAGCCAAGTCCACCAAAACTCTCTTTATTAACCTCCCTAGTGTGAGCACTTCTCGGGGTCCATTGAGACCCTTGTGAACTTTGACACACTAGGATTTGGGGTTCTTTGATCCCTCTCTTTTGATGCTGGAATTTGAGTTTATCTCTAGCATTTAGTTTTTCCTCATATTATTTGCAAACTGGGTTGTATATTTAGGTCATACAGTCAATTTATGATTGTTTGGGTTTGGTTTGAGTTCCTCTATGACTTTTTGACTTGTGCTGATGGGCACAGTCCCATTTGGATCTGGGCATGCTATGTGCGAAGAGGAGTCTGCTGGAGGCCCAGTCGATACTGGGTATCTTTTGGGCCTGTTGTAGGCCCACTATAGCTTCTTATGTAATATTTATATTTATATTCCTCATTTGGTCTGTAATAACTTTGTAATAAATAATTGGAGTGTTAGTGAAATTGGGAAAACGGGTATACTCTAATGTCTGCATGAAAGGGTAGAAAACATGCCTATAGGGTTTGTATGATCTACTTTTTATTTTATCCAACCTGCCATATATGCTATTCAATTTCCATGAACACTGGTAGAAATCATGCCATTAGGAGAATCACACACTCACACAACTTGTCTACTATCAAAGCATAAGTGCTTTATTTATTCGTTCGTCTACTGCTATGTATGACTAGACAACATGACTATCGGAAACAAATGTCAATAACCATTCTTTTCAATTGCATAACTGCATCATATTCATTAGATACCATGCCTATAGGATTATATTAGCTTATGTTCTACGGATCTTCATCTAGAAATCATGCCTATAGGACTCTAATTGGTTAATTTGTTATTGTCATCATACTGCTCACTTAGAAAACATACATATAAGGGATAAGTATAAAAATCAGTTTCAATCGCCAATCTCTAGAAATTCTGCCTATAGGGTATCACTGCTCGCTCTAAGGTGTTAATGCTGAACTCTTCAAACGCTGTTTTATTACTTAGCCACACCACAAAGCCGAATAATTCTAAGCATTTCCAACAGTTTTCACTGTCCCTTACTGCATAGATCACTTAGAAATCATGTCTATAGGGCTTAAGGATTTTAATTTTTCCCAATTCTGAAACTGCCTAACGCCTAATGCAAAACATTTGTGTGCGTGCATTTGTTGTCTAAATGTGGAGGCTACGTGAGCCGTTAACTGCTTTTACATGAAGTCTTACGTGTTTTGTGTGTCGCCTAACTTTTAACATTTGAGAAGCCTATGTAAAGTCTAGAACCACCCAAATAGAGGTCCAATGCCTCCTGGACCATAGGCATGGGACGGGTAGTGCACCATAGCGTACAACTTAGAATTGAATTAGAGCACCTTTAGGTAAATAACTTTAACATAGTAATCGGGTAGCAGGAGATGACAATCTGTGCCCGCTGAATAATATGAGTAACTCCCTACTTCAAGGGAGTTACGAAGTATTATTTATGATGCACGGGGTGACCATTTAGGCCAAAAAACTTAGGACCCCCCCTCTTTTTTCCTTCTTTATACATTTTAAGTCATCTGATATAGACCTAGTAGTTGTAACCTTGTAATCCTTATTTCTCATTGTGTTGCAATAAATATCTTTGATCCTTTATCTCTTTGTTCATCTTGCCTAACTGTAATTCACATAGTCTTAAGTTTGGCCGGGACCCACAGTTGTGGACCTCGAAGAGTGCCTATCACCTTCTCTTTGAGGTAATTTGATCCCTTACCTGATCTTTGGTGGCGTTGACTAGTCAAACATATTTATCTGCATGATAGGTGCCCTAACGCACCTTAAAAATCATTAGGTGGTGACTCTTCTCTTCTTTTAGCACCCCATATCCTATCCAAAAGAGTTGTAACATGTCAAAGCCCTCTTTCGCGAGAAAAAGGGTCGCGACAACATGGCGACTCTGTTGGGGATTTACACTTAGGTTCTTACCATATTGAACTTGGCTTATGTGTATTATTTTCTTTGTTATAAATGCACTTCCCTTCCCTTCTCCACCTTTATATGTTTAAATTTGTTATAACATGCGCATCCCTTCCCCGTTCACCATTGTTTTCTACGTCTGCTTTTTATTTTATTTAAAAACTGCTATATCATACCTCTCTCATCCCTACTCCCTTACTTCTTCCTGTCTTTCTTTCTTATGTTTTTCATGTTTTAACTTATCACTGTATTTACTGCTTTTACATAGTTATCATGAAAATACTTGGCAACGTGTTATTATGTCTACATAAAGCATGCTCCACATCATACTCCACGCGTGCCAATTATAAACATAGCGGAGCTTGATGAGTTGTCCGCGGTCTTCCAAAATTACCCTTTTTAAAATCAGAAAGGCTTATTTGTGGTAAGCTAGTCGATCAACGGTGCAGTCGACGGTCCCGTGCCTTTCCCTCTCAAGTTGTCCGCTTGAGAGTACCAGTCTAGACCATTCTAAAAAACTTACTCCTACATCAAATGTACATGCATCATGTTAAACCTAGTACGGGTTATGAGGTTGTTAACGTAATAGCCCACTAAGATAAGCCTTGTCCAAAGTCCGACGGGATTTACACAATCCCAATGGACACTACCATGTTATGTGCATTACTTGGAGAAAATTTCCCAATATATTGATCATTATTATGTAAATAGTCGGATCTGGAGGGGGAAAAGGCTAACTTTATTTTCTTGCAGAAACGAAGAACGAAGTCCCCACATTTGGCATGGTCCAAAACATCCCACCTCTGCTGCTTGATTGGTGGAAAAATATCGCGCCTTGCGACAAGAATCATGTGAGAAGGGTCCTTGATAATTTGCTTTCCATGCTAGACATCCGACCAAATAGGGCATTGATCGAGGTCGCTACCATGTTTTGGGATGAGAAAAGGGCTGTTGATGTTTAGCTTAAAGTGTATATATTTCAATGTATACCGCCTCATATTTTACTTTTGTTCCGTGAGTTTTAGATGTTAAATGTGATTATTTATATTAATTTGAAGTGTTTTTATGTTTAGGAATGATTCGGGATCAATTGGGGGCGAAACGCGCGAAATTAGATCCAAAATGGACAAAACCGGGATTTTGCGATTTTGGGTGCCACAGGCAGGGCTGGGCGCCACCTATGGTGATGGAGACAGAAAGTTCATGAGGGGAAGTGCCCTGGTGGGCGCCCGGCGCTGGCCAGGGCGCCGGTGACAAGAATTCTTCCTATTTTTCCCGGGACACGGTTATTTCGGCCCTAACCCTACCCAACACGTATAAAAGAAAGTCTAAGCTTATTTTTTGAGGTATTCGTGCAACTTTGGAGAGAATATACACACGGGACCATTAGGAAGCGAAGGATTATCAGTTTTCTTCATCCTTTTCTAGTAGTTACAATTAATTCAACACTTATGCAATTGTTTAATTTTAGCATGAGTGGCTAAACACCCATTGTTCTGGGGTTGTGATTTAGCCATGAATATTGTTGTTCGACATTAGTTTAACCTTGATTATAGTTCAATCAATATATGGTTGTTTCTTCAATTATATGTTTAATTGCTTAATTGTCTGGCCAGCAATTAGGTTTTAAATACTATCTATGCTATGCTTGGGAAAGCCGTGTATATATTAGAGTAGAGTTGAAGAGAGCGCGATCTTAACCCTTCAGGGGAGCGGATTTATGGTTAGGATAGGAATATAACTAGTCACCGTGCTTAATTAAATATCGTAATATTAGTGCGTTCTAATAGATTAATTTCATAGGAATATAGGCGTTAATCTATTGAGAATAGGCGAGTAGTGCTTCAGGAGAAGGTTATGAGAGCAATTATAGATTTATTAGCAACCATGAGTGAATTATATGAAAGGGAGAGTTAACTAGAATTCAATATGAGTGGTGAATTGATCACAACCCTGGAATATTTGTCGCTATTGAATACACAACAATCAACTTGTTACTTGATAATTAGTTATTTCTTAGAATCGTAGTATAATATAGTTACATTATTGGATTTTTACTTTGGCTTGATTGAATAACACTTATAGTGATTTAGTAAGTAGTTTACACAAGCCTCTGTGGGTTCAACATTCGATTTATCATTATATTACTTGTACGACCACGTATACTTGCGTGTGCGTTTGGGACCAACAAGTTTTTGGCGCCGTTTCCGGGGACTTGAATATAGACTACTTTCTAGTTTTTGCTTTAATTGTTTATTTCATCGAGTCTAACGTTACATGATCTTTGCTCTAATATATGGAACTTCGATTGAATGCGTAGGGTCAGAAGACAAGACAGACTTGGCGGCTTTGACCCTGAACTGGAGAGAACATTTCATAGGAGGTTGAGGGAAGCAAGGGATACAAATTATATTCAGGACCTCATTCAATTTCCCGTGAACATGTAGAGGAACAACACATGGTTGTTAAGGAGGTAGCAATGCCCAGTATTTTTAATGTTACCTCCAACATCGTGAAGCCCAGAATCACTAGGCACTTTGAGTTGAAATAGAGCATGATCCAGTTACTTCATGCAAATGGGCAGTTTTTGGGTCTTCTACACGAGGATCCACAACAGCACATTCTGAACTTCTTGGAGATTAGTGATACTTATATCACTAATGGGGTCACGCCAGATTATGTGAGGCTCACGCTTTTCCCATTCTCTCTGTTGGGAGAAGCAAAGCGATGGCTAAAGGAAGAACCAGCTAATTCCATTACAACATGGAGCGATTTGGCGAGAAAATTTCTGGCAAGGTTTTTCCCTTCAGGAAAGACTGCAAAGATCAGAGGTGAGATAGTCTCCTTTAAACAGAAAGCAGGCGAATATTTATATTGAACATGGGAAAGGTTCAAGGGGATACTCAGAGACTGTCCTCATCACAATTAGACAAACGAAGTGTTAGTTCAACCTTTCATTGAGGGGCTCCATCCTCAAACAAAAATTGTGGTAGATGCAGCAGCTGGAGGTCAGGTATTGGAGAAGAATTATGATGAAATATTATCATTATTGAATAAATTCTCCACAAGCAATCCAGACTAGCAAGGTAAGATGGGAAGGAATGTGGTTCAAAAGTCACCAGGGGTTCTTGAACTAGATGTTGTCTCAGCATTGTCAGCTTAGATCTCTACATTGACTAACCAAGTCAATCAGATGACCCTGATCATTAACAAGCAAAAATCTCAACCACTGCAATAGGCCCAGCCAGTGCAACCAGTACAACAGATTTAGGTATTTTGTGAAGTCTGTGGAGAGAGGTCACATAAGTAATCTATGCCCAGCAAATCCAGAGTCTATATATTTTGTGGGTAATGTAAATCGAGGCCAAACAAATCAGTATGGGGACACTCACAATCCCAACTAAAGGAACCACCCAAATTTCTCTTGGGGTGGAAATCAAGGCAATTAGAATTAATATCGGCCTCAAGCACCTCAACAACAATACAGACCACCTCAGGCTGAACAACAAGCTAGCCTTGAAGAGATTATGAAGAGAATGATGAACGACCAACTTGCTTTCAATCAGAAAATAATGGCTGATCACTAGGCCCAAGCAACAACAATGAGAAATTTGGAACGCCAATTGGGACAACTTGCTAGTGCGCAAAATACCAGACTAGTAGGAGCTCTTCCTAGTGATACTGAGCTGAATCCTAAGGCTCAAGTCAATGCAATTACCTTGAGAAATGGAAGAATACTAGAAGAAGTTCCAAAGAAAAAGAAGAATACAGCTCAGCCTGAAGGAGAATTTGTTCCCAAGCCAGTTGAGGGGAATGAGAAAGATGATAAAGGACCCGAGCCAGTAATTAAAACAAGGCCACCACCTCCGTTTCCACAAAGACTGTAGAAGCAAAAAGTTGATGCTAAGTACAAGAGATTCCTAGATATGTTGAGCAAAGTGAGTGTGAATTTTCCTTTGGTGGAAATTTTACAAGAAGTTCCTAAGTATGCAAGGTATCTCAGAGATATTGTGGAAAATAAATGAAGACATGCAGAGTTTGAAACAGTTGCACTTATTGAAGAGTGTAGTGCCAGAGTTCAGAGTAAACATCCTCCTAAGTTGAAGGATCCTGGGAGTTCCACAATTCCTTTGTCTCTTGGAAAACAAGAAGTTGGTAGAGCCCTGTGTGATTTAGGGGCTAGTATAAATTTGATGCCATCTTCTTTGTTCAAGAAACTCGGATTGGGGGTTCTAAGACCTGCCACAATCACTTTACAGTTAGCAGATAGGTCGTTAATTATGCCGGAAGGAATTATTGAGGATGTGCTAGTTCGAGTGGGAAAGTTTATTCTCCCTGCTGACTTTATTATTCTTGATTACGAGGCAGATGAGGAAATGCCCATTATTTTGGGGCGACCATTCTTAGCTACTGGTGGAGAAATTATTGATGTGAGGGCAGGGAAGTTAAAAAGTTGACGATGAGGAGGTCACTTTTAATGTGTACAAGACACTTAAACTCCCAAAGCATTATGAGGACCTGTGCATGATTACTGTGGTCGACGGTGAAGGGGATAGAGTAGAGTCCTTATGTGAATGGAAATGATCCAGAAGAGGTGGTGTTGCAAGCTGAGGGTGTAAAGGCAATTGAGAAAAGAGCCAGAGATGAAAAAGGAGACTCGTTAAGAGCGTGCAAAAAGGCTAAGCTTCATGGGAGAAAGAAGAAGAGAAAGCGCCCAGCCTGAGCAGAGTAGTAGAGTCGTGCCACGACTATAAATAAAGGCGCTTGTTGGGAGGCAGCCCATACTGTATATATTTTACTTTTTTAGTGTCGAGTTTTTTGTATTTTTTATTTTGCAGAGCAGGGGAAGTCTGAGTACACAAAAGTTGAAGCTTAGGGGCATGTTTGAGCTTACGTGTGGGGTCATCCCGACTCTAAAGATTGAGAATCATGTTCGAGCTAGGCCCGAGAGGGTCTCAGGGAGTATTTCTCACCCTTGTTTTAATGTTTTTGTTTGTGATCATGCATCGAGGACTATGCATAACATAAGTGTGGGGTGGGAAAACTACTTTCTGAAGTGAAGTGTAATTGTATAAAATTATTTTTTTAGTTAAGAAACAAAAAGAAAAATAAAAAAAATAGAAAAAGCTCGGATTTTTCCTAACGATGGATCTGTTGGACAATTTTCTTAAGGGATAAAGTCCGATTAAAAAAAATTACAAAAATATTTTTTATTTGTTTAGGATAGTTGGGTAGTATCCCTTGGTTTTTCTTTGGGCACCGATTCTTTTCCAAGGGTGTAACTTGAACCGGGCACTTAAATTTTTTTTAGAGTAGTTAGGAAGAAACTGAGTAACTTTGAGATACCTATTTCCATGTTTGGTGCCGGCATATTATGTTATGACATACATTTTGCTTTCCCTTATATTTGGTTTGACATGTGATGCTTGAGTCAAAATAAATAGCCTATTTTGTGACGCCTTAGCTCAGTTGCTTGACTTGTAGGCCACATAGTGTGATATTGCTTAATTCTTTCAAGTTTGTGTGCTTGCTTGACTTGAGAGTTGAATAAAACCGTTGTGATTGAGTCATGTGCAATGTGTGAGTGAGGTTTAGTGATTTTCTATGCTATCCTGTGTAGTCTAGAACTTGCCCCGTGTGTTAATTGAAGCAAAATTGTAGGTTATGCTAGTCTAGGCAATGACATAGGCATTTTTTTGTTCGATCATGGATGTGCTTGTCATGAAAATTAAAAATTTCCATTGCTAGACCCTTTGAGCCTTTTGACCCTTTCTTTGGTACCCACATTACAAGCCGTACCCCTATTTTGTTCTTAAATTGAGATTTTTGCACCTTTACCTCCTAAGGCACATAGTCGCTAAAAGAAGTAAGGTGAGATGTTGCGGAGTAGCTTTTGAGTGGAGCCATGGAAGGGCACGTTGGTGCACTAAAATTGTATTCAAAAGTCACTAGCCATTGAATCTTCATGTATGGAATGTGTGTAGGAAAGAAAGAGAAAAAAAGATAGTAAAAGTATGTACAAAAAGATACACACCTCCGATTTTTATTAATTTGTGCTAGTGAAAATATAGAAGTGCTTAATTGAAAAAGGGATATATTGAATATGAGTTGTGGCAAGGGAATTGGTTGAGAAGAATATGTGTTGATTTGTGAAGGTAGTGTATTAAAGTGCTTAGGAAGGTTAGTCACTATTCCTAAATATATCCTATCCGTCTCTTAGCCTACATTACAACCTTAAAAGTCCTAATTGATCCTAGATTTGGCTAACTTAATTTAGTAGAGATCTACACTAAGGGCAAGCTTATGGTACGACCACGTGATGCATATGAATTCTTTGTGAGAGTGAGTGAATTGTTCAATTGTGTGACGTCCTTAAATTATGTTCAAAAGCATATTTGAATGTGTGGACTAGTTATATTCACTATTTTGTTGTTGGTGAGGGCACATGATCTCATGAACGATTGGTAAGGTTGTAGACTTTCTTGTTGGGTGATTGCATGAATTGAGAGAGCTTAGTGGTTACAAGTCGAATCTTGAGGTTTGGTGGTTGCAAATAGTTTGTTGGTATTATTGATTAAATTGTTATACTTGGGCATGTTTAAAGAAGGGGAAGAATTTGAAATTTCGCATGTTCATACTTGATTGCCGGTATCGATCATAGTCAAGGAGTAAGGTGTGTGATTGAAAAGTAAAATACTCCTTGATAATGAACTTTGTACGTGTTGAAGGGTAGTAGATTGTCCCATTGCTCGAGGACGAGCAAGAGTCTAAGTGTGGGGTGTTGATGTGTATATATTTATATGTATATCGCCTCATATTTTACTTTTGTTCTATGAGTTTTAGATGTTAAATGTGATTATTTATATTAATTTGAAGTGTTTTTATGTTTAGGAATGATTCGGGATCAATTGGAGGCGAAACGCGCGAAATTAGAGCCAAAACGGAAGAAATCGGGATTTCGAGATTTTGGGATCTACAGGCAGGCTTGGGCACCACCTGTGGTGCTGGAGACAGAAAGTTAATGAGGGGCAGCGCCCTGGTGGGCGCCTGGCGCTAGCCAGGGCGCCGGTGACAAGAATTATTCCTATTTTTCCCGGGACACGGTTATTTCGGACCTAACCCTACCCAACACGTATAGAAGCAAGTCTAAGCTTATTTGTTTTAGGTATTCATGCCACTTTGGAGAGAATATACACATGGGATCATTAGGAAGCGAAGGATTATCAGTTTTCTTCATCTTTTTCTAGTAGTTACAATTAATTCAACACTTATGCAATTGTTTAATTTAGCATGAGTGGCTAAACACCCATTGTTCTGGGGTTGTGATTTAGCCATGAATATTGTTGTTCGACATTATTTTAACCTTGATTATAGTTCAATCAATATATGGTTGTTTCTTCAATTATATGTTTAATTGCTTAATTGTCTGGCCAGCAATTAGGTTTTAAATACTATCTATGCTATGCTTGGGAAAGCCGTGTATATATTAGAGTAGAGTTGAAGAGAGCGCGATCTTAACCCTTCAGGGGAGCGAATTTGTGTTTAGGATAAGAATATACCTAGTCACCGTGCTTAATTAAATATCGTAATCATAATGCGTTCTAATAGATTAATTTCATAGGAATATAGGCGTTAATCCATTTAGAATAGGCGAGTAGTGCTTTGGGAGAAGGATATGAGAGCAATTATCGATTAATTAGCAACCATGAGTGAATTATATGAAAGGGAGAGTTAATTAGAATGCAATACGAGTGGTGATTTGATCACAACCCTGGAATATTTGTCTCTATTGAATACACAAAAATCAACTTGGTAATTGATAATTAGTTATTTCTTAGAATCGTTATAATATAGTTACATTATTAGATTTTTACTTTGGCTTGATTAAATAGCACTTATAGTGATTTAGTAAGTAGTTTACACAAGTCTCTATGGGTTTGACATTCGATTTATCATTATATTACTTGTACGACCACGTATACTTGCGTGTGCATTTGGGACCACTAAGTTTTTGGCGCCGTTGCCGGGGACTTGAATATAGACTACTTTCAAGTTTTTGCTTTAATTTTTTATTTCATCGAGTCTAACGTTAAGTGATCTTTGCTCTAATCTCAGGAACTTCGATTGAACGCGTAGGGTCAGAAGCCATGACAGACTTTATGGCTTTGACCCCGAACCTGAGAGAACATTTCATAGGAGGTTGAGGGAAGCAAGGGATACAGACAATATTCAGGACCTTATTCCATTTCCTGTGAACATGGTAGAGGAACAACACATGGCTGTTTAGGAGGTAGCAATGCCCAGTATTGCTAATGTTACCTCCAGCATCGTGAAGACCAGAATCACTGGGCACTTTGAGCTGAAACAGAGCATGATCCAGTTACTTCATGCAAACGGGCAGTTTTTGGGTCTTCCACACAAGGATCCACAGCAGCACATTCTGAACTTCTTGGAAATTAGTGATACTTATATCACTAATGGGGTCACGCCAGATTATGTGAGGCTCACGCTTTTCCCATTCTCTCTGTTGGGGGAAGCAAAGCGATGGCTAAAGGCAGAACCAGCTAATTCTATTACAACATGGAGCGATTTGGCGAAAACATTTCTGGCAAGGTTTTTCCCTTCAGGCAAGACTGCAAAGATCAGAAGTGAAATAGTCTCCTTTAAACAGGAAGCAGGCGAATCTTTATATTCAGCATGGGAAAGGTTCAAGGGAATACTCAGAGATTGTCCTCATCACAATCAGACAAACGAAGTGTTTGTTCACACTTTCATTGAGGGGCTCCATCCTCAAACCAAAATTGTGATAGATGCAGCAACTCGAGGTCAGGTATTGGAGAAGAATTATGATGAAATATTTGCATTATTGAAAAAATTCTCCAAAAGTAATCCAGACTGGCAAGGTGAGATAGGAAGGAATGTGGTTCAAAAGTCACCAGGGGTTCTTGAACTAGATGTTGTCTCAGCATTGTCAGCTCAGATCTTTACATTGACTAACAAAGTCAATCAGATACCCTGATCATTAACAAACAAAAATCTCAACCACTGCAACAGGCCCAGCCAGTGCAACAGATTCAGGTATTTTGTGAAGTCTGTGGAGAGGGTCACATGAGCAATCTATGCCCAGCAAATCTAGAGTCTGTATATTTTGTGGGGAATGTAAATCGAGGCCAAGCAAATCATTATGGGGACACTTAAAATCCCATATGGAGGAACCACCCAAATTTCCCTTGGGGTGGAAATCAAGGCAATCAGAATCAATATCGGCCTCAAGCACCTCAACAACAATACAGACCACCTCTGGCTGAACAACAAGCTAGCCTTGAAGAGATTATGAAGAGAATGATGAACGACCAACTTGCCTTCAATCAGAAAATAATGGCTGACACCAGGCCCAAGCAGCAGCAATGAGAAATTTGTAACGCCAATTGGGACAACTTGCTAATGCCCAAAATACCATACCAGTAGGAGCTCTTCCTAGTGATACTGAGCTGAATCCTAAGGCTCAAGTAAATGCAATTACCTTGAGAAATGGAAGAGTACTAGAAGAAGTTCCAAAGAAAAAGAAGAATACAGCTCAGCCTGAAGGAGAATTTGTTCCCAAGCCAGTTGAGGGGAATGAGAAAGATGATAAAGGACCCGAGCCAGTAATTGAAACAAGGCCACCACCTCCGTTTCCACAAAGACTGCAGAAGCAAAAAGATGATGCTAAGTACAAGAGATTCCTAGATATGTTGAGCCAAGTGAGTGTGAATTTGCCTTTGATGGAAATTTTGCAAGAAGTGCCTAAGTATGCAAGGCATCTCAGAGATATTGTGGAAAATAAACGAAGACATGCAGAGTTCAAAACAGTTGCACTTACTGAAGTGTGCAGTGCCAGGGTTCAGAGTAAACTTCCTCCTAAGTTGAAGGATCCTGGGAGTTTCACAATTCCTTTGTCTCTTGGAAAACAAGAAGTTGGTAGAGCCCTGTGTGATGTAGGGGCTAGTATAAATTTGGTGCCATCTTATTTGTTCAAGAAACTCGGATTGGGGGTTCTTAGACCTACCACAATCACTTTACAGTTAGCAGATAGGTCGTTAATTATGCCGGAAGGAATTATTGAGGATTTGCTAGTTCGAGTGGGAAAGTTTATTCTCCCTGCTGACTTTATTGTTCTTGATTACGAGGTAGATGAGGAAATGCCCATTATTTTGGGGTGATCATTCTTAGCTACTGGTGGAGAAATTATTGATGTGAGGGCAGGGAAGTTAAAAATGAGAGTTGATGACGAGGAGGTCATTTTTAATGTGTACAAGGCACTTAAACTCCAGAAGCATTATAAGGACCTGTGCGTGATTACTGCTGTAGGCGTGAAGGGGATAGAGCAGAGTAATTATATGAATGGAAATGATCCAGAAGAGGTGGTGTTGCAAGCTGAGGGTGTAAAGGTAATTGAGAAAAGAGCTAGAGATGAAAAAGGAGACCCGTTAAGAGCGTGCAAAAAGGCTAAGTTGAAGTATTCTGGGAGTTTCACAATTCCTTTGTCTCTTGGAAAACAAGAAGTTGGTAGAGTCTTGTGTGATTTAGGGGCTAGTATAAATTTGATGCCATCTTCTTTGTTCAAGAAACTCGGATTGGGGATTCTTAGACCTACCACAATCACTTTATATTTAGCAGATAGGTCGTGAATTATGCCGGAAGGAATTATTGAGGATGTGCTAGTTCGAGTGGGAAATTTTATTCTCCCTGCTGACTTTATTGTTCTTGATTACGAGGTAGATGAGGAAATTCCCATTATTTTGGGGCGACCATTCTTAGCTACTGGTGGAGCAATTATTGATGTGAGGGCAGGGAAGTTAAAAGTTGATGATGATGAGGTCACTTTTAATGTGTACAAGACACTTAAACTCCCAAAGCATTATGAGGACCTGTGCATGCTTACTGTGGTCAATGTGAAGGGGATAGAGCAGAGTCCTTATGTGAATGGCAATGATCCAGAAGAGGTGGTGTTGCAAGCTGAGGGTGTAACATAAGTGTGGGGTGGGGAAACTACTTTCTGAAGTGAAGTGTAATTGTATAAAATTATTTTTTTTAGTTAAGAAACGAAAAGATAAATAAAAAAAATAGAAAAATCTCGGATATTTCCTAACGATGGATTTGTTGGACAATTTTCTTGAGGGATAAAGTCCGATTAAAAAAAGTTCCAAAAAGATTTTTTATTTTTTTAGGATAGTTGGGTAGTATCCCTTGGTTTTTCTTTGGGCACCGGTTCTTTTCCAAGGGTGTAACTTGAACCGGGCACTTAAAACTATTTTCTTTAGAGTAGTTAAGAAGAAACTGAGTAACTTTGAGATACCCATTGCCATGTTTGGTGCCGACATATTAGGTTATGACATACATTCTGCTTTCCCTTATATTTGGTTTGACATGTGATGCCTGAGTAAAAATAAATAGCCTATTTTGTGACGCCTTAGCTCAGTTGCTTGACTTGTAGGCCACATAGTGTGATATTGCTTAACTGTCTCAATTTTGTGTGCTTGCTTGACTTGAGAGTTGAATAAAACCGTTGTGATTGAGTCATGTGCAATGTTTGAGTGAGGTTTAGTGATTTTCTATGCTATCCTGTGTAGTCTAGAACTTGCCCCGTGTGTTAATCTAAGCGAAATTGTAGGTTATGCTAGTCTAGGAGATGACGTAGGCNTTGTATGCTACATAGTGTAATATTGCTTAATTCTCTCAATTTTGTGTGCTTGCTTGACTTGAGAGTTGAATAAAACCGTTGTGATTGAGTCATGTGCAATGTTTGAGTGAGGTTTAGTGATTTTCTATGCTATCCTGTGTAGTCTAGAACTTGCCCCGTGTGTTAATTGAAGCGAAATTGTAGGTTATGCTGGTCTAGGAGATGACATAGGCATTTTCTTGTTTGATCATGGATGTGCTTGTCACATGAAAATTAAAAATTTCCATTGCTATACTTTGAGCCTTTTGTCCCTTTCTTTGGTACCCACATTACAAGCTGTACCCCTATTTTGTTCTTAAATTGAGATTTTTGCACCTTTTCCTCCTAAGGCACTTAGTCGCTAAAAGAAGTAAGGTGAGATGTTGGGGATTATCTTTTGAGTGGAGCCATGGAAGGGCCTCTTGGTGCACGAAAATTGTATTCAAAAGTCACTAGCCATTGAATCTTCATGTATGGAATGTGTGTAGGAAAGAAAAAGAAAAATAATTGTACAANATGAGTTGTGGCAAGGGAATTGGTTGAGAAGAATATGTAATGATTTGTGAAGGTAGTATATTAAAGTGCTTAGGAGGGTTAGTCACTATTCCTAAATATGTCCTACCCGTCAATTAGCCTACATTACAACATTAAAGTCCTAATTGATCCTAGATTTGGCTAACTTAAATTAATAGAGATCTACACTAATGGCAAGCTTATGGTACGACCACGGGATGTATATGAATTCTTTGTGAGAGTGAGTGAATTGTTCAATTGTGTGATGTCCTTAAATTATGTTCAAAAGCAAATTTGAATGCGTGGACTAGTTATATTCACTGTTTTGTTGTTGGTGAGGGCACATGATCTCATGAACGATTGGTAAGGTTGTAAACTTTCTTGTTGGGTGATTGCGTGAATTGAGAGAGCTTAGTGGTTACAAGTCGAATCTTGAGGTTTGGTGGTTGCATATAGGTTGTTGGTATTATTGATTAAATTGTTATACTTGGGCATGTTTAAAGAAGGGGAAGAATGTGAAATTTTGTATGTTCATACTTGATTGCCGGTATCGATCATAGTTATGGGGTAAGGTGTGTGATTGAAAAGTAAAATACTCCTTGATAATGAATTTTTTACGTGTTGAAGGGTAGTAGATTGTCCCATTGCTCGAGGACGAGTAAGAGTCTAAGTGTGGTGTTGATGTTTAGCTTAACGTGTATATATTTCTATGTATATCGCCTCATATTTTACTTTTGTTTCGTGAGTTTTAGATGTTAAATGTGATGATTTATATTAATTTGAAGTGTTTTTATGTTTAGGAATGATTCAGGATCAATTGGGGGCGAAATGCGCGAAATTAGAGCCAAAACAGACGAAACCGAGATTTTACGATTTTGGGCGCCACAGGCAGGGCTGGGTGCCACCTGTGGCGCTGGAGGTAGAAAGTTCATGAGGGGCAGTGCCCTGGTGGGTGCCCGGCGCTAGCCAGGGGGCCGGTGACAAGAATTCTTCCTATTTTTCCCGGGACACAGTTATTTCGGCCCTAACCCTACCCAACACGTATAAAAGCAAGTCTAAGCTTATTTTTTGAGGTATTCATGCCACTTTGGAGAGAATATACACAAGGGATCATTAGGAAGCGAAGGATTATCAATTTTCTTCATCTTTTTCTAGTATTTACAAATAAGTCAACACTTATGCAATTATTTAATTTTAGCATGAGTGGCTAAACACCCATTGTTCTGAGGTTGTGATTTAGCCATGAATATTGTTGTTCAAAATTAGTTTAACCTTGATTATAGTTCGCTAAATATGTGGTTGTTTCTTCAATTCAGTGTTTAATTGCTTAATTGTCTGGCCAACAGTTAGGTTTTATATACTATCTATGCTATGCTTGGGAAAGCCGTGTATAGATTAGAGAAGAGTTGGAGAGAGCGCGATCTTAACCCTTCATGGGAGCGGATTTATGGTTAGGATATGAATATACCTAGTCACCGTGCTTAGTTAAATATCATAATTTTAGTGCGTTCTAATAGATTAATTTCATAGGAATATAGGCGTTAATCTATTGAGAATAGGCGAGTAGTGCTGCGGGAGAAGGCTATGAGAGAAATTATCGATTAATTAGCAACCATGAGTGAATTATATGAAAGGGAGAGTTAATTAGAATGCAATACGAGTGGTGAATNCCTTCATGGGAGCGGATTTATGGTTAGGATATGAATATACCTAGTCACCGTGCTTAGTTAAATATCATAATTTTAGTGCGTTCTAATAGATTAATTTCATAGGAATATAGGCGTTAATCTATTGAGAATAGGCGAGTAGTGCTGCGGGAGAAGGCTATGAGAGAAATTATCGATTAATTAGCAACCATGAGTGAATTATATGAAAGGGAGAGTTAATTATAATGCAATACGAGTGGTAAATTGATCACTACCCTGGAATATTTGTCTCTATTGAATACACAACAATCAACTTGTTACTTGATAATTAGTTATTTCTTAGAATCGTAGTATAATATAGTTACATTATTGGATTTTTACTTTGGCTTGATTAAATAACACTTATAGTGATTTAGTAAGTAGTTTACACAAGTCTCTGTGGGTTCGACATTCGATTTATCATTGTATTACTTGTACGACCATGTATACTTGCGTGTGCGTTTGGGACCAACATCTGTCTTCCTCTTTGGTGACATAGAAATGACTCCTCTCTTAGAAGAAATAAGAGGCTTTGCTAGGCTACCATGGGATAGTCCAGGGTAATTAGTGCCAAAGAATCGCACCCCTCACAGTTTTCTAAAAACTCTAGGTTTCAAGAAAAATGATGAGTTGCTTTGTTTGAAGAAGTCATAAATCCCATTCGAATTACTTTATGAGTGTTATGGGCACAACAAGTCATAGAGCCTTCATCATGATGAACTCGCCATTACTTCCTTGGGCTAGATTCACCTTCGAGTTTATGTGTTCATTATTTGCTTCTTGGGGTTGTTGATATTTCCAATGAAAGGGGGAAGGATCCACACTCGTCTAGCCATGGTCGCTAGGGCTCTGATGGAAGGCATCGAGGGACAAACCTATACTATCATCCCCATGATCTTGCTGAAATATACCGTGCTCTAGATCGGTGCAGCATAGATTCGGGCTCTTTGAAGGTTGTAATTTGTTACTGCAAGTCCGGTTGTTAGAACATTTTCAGAGGGGAGAATATCGCCAAGAGCTTCTACGCCGACCATTGAATGACTACATAGCTTACCGCCACCCAAAAAAGATAGCATTTATCCCAGATAGGTTTGCACAACCTGGAAATGCTAAGAGTTGCGTACATTTCTTCAGAAATCTAACAGACGAGCATGTAAATTGGATGTTTGAATGGTTTCCTAGCAGCGAATTCATCATCAGGTCAAGAGAGACTACTCATCCGGTACTGATCGGTTTGAGGGGTATCTATCCTTATGCCCTCGTAAGAGTAATGAGACAAGCGGGAAGGAAACAGGTTATACCTCGGGTTTCCAACATGGTCCAGTACAAATTAGATTTTAAAGGGGACGTCATTTTATTCAAGTTCGAGGCATAACATATGTGGAACCAAAAGGTCATTTTGGAAAAAGATACTATTGAGACAAACTAGTATTATGCCTGCCATGTGTACTTCTACCCATCATGGTTGGTAGACGATTAGCAGGAGACGTGGAATTAATGTGAAAAACAGGATCATAGATGACGCTGCTGAAGCACAATTCAAGTATAGGATGTTACACAAAAGGGTCTTCGAGTCTGAAGCTAGACATCTGGAACAACACAAAGTGGATATGGAAGCGATCAACGAGTGGAGGGAAATTTCTACTAAATCAACTGAGAGATTGGAATATTTGGAGCAAGGGTTGATGGAGCTTGAGGGAAAGATGAGGAAGAGACTCTCAGATTGTCAGAACACGGATGGAAATGAGGGAGGGCATCTAGCAAAGGCTTACCTACTGTTGGATATGCACAACCTGGGAAACCTAATTGATGGAGCTAAGAGAACCAAGCACGTGGAAGGTCCTTCTGGGGCCAAGTAGATTAGGAAATGATGTTCTTTATTGCTTTCTAGCTTAGTTTTAGATTTCGATTGTAATAAGGCAAACACCATTAGTAACTTCTTATTATTTTCGATTTAGTAAGGATTTGATTCATTTTCGCATTAATGAAATGATGCAATTACTGGCATCAATTTTCTCCAAGTCTATGTGTCGCTTAGGCCTACCTCGGGCACAATGAGGTACCCCAAATTAGGACGCGATTTATTATGTGATTTTGTAAAACATATTTAATATTGCGAGCATCCTTCCAATATCCTTACTGACTTGGTTACATTTTGTTTATTTTTCTTTCTTTTGATTATTCTCATTCCCCAAGGTTGGTTCGTGAATACTGGCATCATCCGCATATCAAACTAGATCCAAACGTCCTCCACCTCCTCCTCCACCAAGCGATCCTAAAGGAAAAATCAAAGGGAAAATAAAAATGGATGATTTAAGCGGTATCAGAAAAGACAATGTTACTATAGTAGAAAATGTTGAAACTTCAGATGGCCGAAGCACTCCGGCATAGAATGAATTGGTCTTACGCCTGGAACACAAAATCCCGGATCGACAAGGGGAACTTGAGCAGGTATGGAACTTGGAAAACCTTTCCCTAACCCTAAAAGTACCTGATATTAACCAACAAAATCCAAATACCCAGAACTAAACGCCACCACAAAACACACAAAAACAAAACCCGCTACCAAACCCTCCTGCACCACACCAGTACCCCACACCTCAAAATCTTAAATCTCCACCAGTACCTACTCCTCAACAACACCACCATCACCCAACTCAATAACCACAAACTACCACTTACCACACTCCCCAGAATGCACCACAACCTACTCCTGATCCCCAGAACTCAACCAATGACCACCCTTATGCCCAGATTCCCGGAGTTCATCAAAGCAATCCCATATATGTGGAAACTTTACCCCACACCC
Organism: Nicotiana knightiana; assembly: GCA_005239525.1. Taxonomy (NCBI): domain Eukaryota; kingdom Viridiplantae; phylum Streptophyta; class Magnoliopsida; order Solanales; family Solanaceae; genus Nicotiana; species Nicotiana knightiana. The sequence goes on from ML397163.1 coordinate 93,292, forward strand.
CAAAAAAACCCCTATATATACCAGAATCAACCGAGAAGGACCTGCTCATCAAGAACATGGCGTAAGAACTCTAGAAGCTCACTGGCAGGGTTCAGAGCGTTGAATGTGGTAAGGGAATTGAAGGTTTGAATTATGATGATTTGTGCATTCAATCAAATGTGGAACTGTCGGAGGGTTACAAGCCTCCCAAGTTTGAAATGTTCGATGGAACTGGTGATCTGAAGGTACAGTTAAGGACATATTGTGAAAAACTGATAGGAGTGGGCAAAGATGAACGGATCCGTATGAAGTCCTTCATGAGAAGCCTCATAGGAGATTCCTTGTCTTGCTACATCAATCAGAACCCGAAGAAGTGGGTTAACTGGGTGAGCATAGTGTCAGACTTCATGGACCGATTCAGGTTCAACATAGAAAATGCACCAGACTTTTTCTACATTCAAAATCTCAAGAAGAAACCAACAGAAAATTTCTTCGAGTATGCTACTCGGTGGAGGTCTGAAGCTGCAAAACTAAGACCAGCACTTGAAGAAGAACAGATGAATAAGTTCTTTGTCAGAGTTCAAGACTCGCAGTACTATGAAAGGCTGATGGTTATTGAAAACCATAAATTCTCTGACATCATCAAGCTGGGAGAAAGAATAGAAGAAGGAATTAAAAGTGGAATGGTGACGAATTTTGAAGCACTGCAGGCCACAAATAAAGCCTTACAATCAGGAGGTATTTCAAAGAAGAAATAGATATGTGTTGTGATGGTAACCCAAGGTCCAAAGTCCCCTATCACATACCAAACACCTCCACTCACATACCAGCCTTCACCCCTTAGATACCAACAACATGTTGTCACCTACCACATTTATAAGACACAACCTGCATATTATCACTCACCACCACCCGCCCGCCAAAATTACCAAAAACCAAGATCAAACTTCGACCACAGACCACCTCGCGATACACTTTAATTGCTGCACCCATAGATCAATTGTATGAGAGACTGAAGGCTACTGGTTATGTCACTCCCATCCCTGCCGTTGCCATGGAAAACTCTTCTCAGCGGATTAACCCAAACAAGGCATGTGCCTATCACGTGGGCATGAAGGGCCATACCATTAATGAGTGTCGCACTTTGAAGGGCAAGATTCAGACACTGATTGAAAACAAGGTCGTACAGGCAAAATAAGCCGCACCTAATGTTCGTAATAGTCCTCTCCCAGATCACATATGTGAGGGAGTGAATGTGATAGAGATCGATGAAGAATGGGATCCAGAGGGGTCAATTGGACTCATTCGGGAGGGGGATGATCCTAAAACATCTCCAATCACCCTCACACCCATTATGGTACAAACCGAAGAACCATTTGAAGTCGAGGTAATCGCATCAACACCGTTTAAAGTTGAGGTGACCACACCCTTCACTTGATGGTAACACCCACGCCATATTATAAGTCTAATGCTATACCCTGGGATTATGTTGCGGAAGCAAGAAGGAAAGGAAAAGTGAAATGGAATAAACAGGTGCAACACAAGGTATGACTAGAACTGGGTTTATACCCGTGAGCACTTGGGAGGAATAAGAAAAGAAGCTGCATCTAATCCGCCTATCATTGAAACTGGCCCTGACGATCTTTGGAGAAAAGTACAAGTTAGAGAATACTCTGTGGTTGAGCATCTGAACAAAACTTCCGCTCAGATATCCATATTATCACTGCTGTAAAAACTCCGAGACACATCGGAATCCCCTAATGAAGGTGCTGAGTGAAGCTTATGTACCCACCAACATCACTAGTGGGAAAATAGCCGGCATGGTCGGGCAGGTACTGGAAAGCCACAAAATCCCTTTTCATGAAGACGATCTGCCACCAGAAGGACTAAGTCACAACATGGCACTATATATCACGGTGCAATTTGAGGATAAGTTCATCGCCAGGGTCCTGATAGACGGGGGTTCAAGTCTCAATATATATCCACTGACTACTCTGAAGAGGTTGGGCAAAGGCCTACACGAGATATGAGTAGGAAAAATGAATGTGAAGGCATTTGACGAATCTCAAAGGGCGACAATCGGAGAAATCAACCTCATCCTACAGATGGGACCAACCTAGTTTGATGTGGAGTTTTAAGTGCTGAATATATAAGCTACCTACAATCTATTATTGGGGCGATCCTGGATACATGCCGCTGGGGCCGTGGATTCTACTCTGCATCAGGCTGTGAAGTTTGAATGGAACCATCAGGGGGTGATCATCCATGGAGACGGGAGTGATCCCATCTATACCAATCAGACTGTTCCAGTCATCGAGAACAGGAAGAATCTGGGTGGAGAAACATACCATCGCATTGAGCGCGTCCACACAATTGAAAATGACAAATGGTGGAGAAACAAAATAGAAAGCATATTGTTATGGACAAGGTATGAATCTGGAAAGGGTCTCAGCAAGAATCTCCAATGGATCACCAAACTGGTACAACCAAAGTGTCATGGTACCACTTTTAGGCTTGGGTATGAATATACTTGGCGGGAGTACTAGGATTGACCGCTATCATGGTGCAGTCCATATTATCCGCTGGGACAACCGGTACAATAGTGCACTAGACATTTCATCATTCTGACAAGATGTGGGGGTCTGAGGAATATGAAGCCTTATCTGGTATAAGAAATCTGTTTCTAGATGACAAAGACATGGATTGCAGTGCGATAGTTGAGGATGAGGAGGAGGAAGACCTTACTATTCAGATCGTGAAGGAAGGATCTGTTATCAAGAATTGGATTGAACTGTTTCATCATCTCGGTCCCGTCGAGTTCCTGGGTAGCCTGGCAATTAGCATCAATCATTTTTTAAAAGCAATTTATAGCATCCAAGACATTTTCAATATTTTGTTTTGAACGTATTTTATTTTGAAATAATTGCTCGAGTCATCGAGCCATACTTGTTGACATTTTCAAGATTTTATTAATGCATTGCTATTTTTGGTATTTGTTATTACTCTTTACATTTTCTCTCTACAGCATTATTATTACCTATCCCGATGAACCTACGACTGTGACATGTAATGAGACAATGCAACATAAGGGTAGTGATTCAGAGGATCTGGAAGAAGATATAATACTTGAGGAAATTGTTGTTGATACCCAATTTTTCCTTCATATATTTTTAAATATACATATATACCTTCAAAATTGGGCATGAACATCATCAAGTATTTTTCATAATTTTTAAAGGTTTTTAATCAATTTATTCTTGCATTTCAAATAATTTTTATGATGATTTATTATTTAATTTTCATCATCTATATCTGTATTAAGATTTAGATATTTTTTATATATTTATTATAATTGTATTTTTTTGCATCCTTGGTTAAAATTGCATATTTTGCAATAATAGCCCATATATATATATGCATAATTACATTATTTATACAAGAAAATAACTTTTTATATTTTTATAATGTTAAGTAATTGTTTTAAATCATTTTCATGCACAAGTGATTTTTTTTATATTTATTAATTATTTTTTATAAATTATTTTTTTATTAAATTGGATATTTAAAATATAGCCCCTAAAACCCAATTTCGGACCTATACACTACCCAATTACCCTAGCCCAGTACACCAGCCCAATTCCCCAATACCCGATACCCAAATACCTATTAACCCAGACCTATACCCGTGAAAAACACCCGACCCAACCTTTTTAAATCACAACCGTTGATCTCTGAAGATCAACGGCTCGTACCACTCCACCCCCTTTTAGTTATAACCTACCCGTCTAACCCTAACCCATTTCACCCACTCCGCCGCCATCAAACTCTCTCTTCTTCTTCTCCTCTCAAAACCTTAGCGCCGTCACTCAAAATCTCCCTGATTCTAACCCTAGGAATGGAATCAATCTATGATTCCTTACCTTATTTGGTCCTATCTCCTTAGTGGCTATCCGATTTTGGTATATCCTAATGGATTTCCTAAAATGGCAAGAAGATCTTGAGATATTCGAACAAAATCTGGGTCAAAGTCCTTAACCTATTGTGTATTCCGTCCGTGTTCATCCCGTATTCTTTGTGAGTACGGTTGTTTTACGTATCTCTTGTGGATTCTTACTTAGCCCTAAAGGTTAGGGTTTTGGATTCTCTTTGATTCGAACCTAAGCTGGTTCAAACTTTGATTTTTAGCATTATCTCATCTATATTTACTTCATTATGCGTGAATCTGCCTATTCTTGTTAAGTTCCTTTATTTGCCCTAAATTAGGGTTTCAGACCTGGTTCGATTTTGATTTTTCTTTTTGAACAACCTACTGTCTATATTCAAATATTTGATTATTCACCTCTATATTTATCGATTTTATGGTTTACCTAAGATTAAGGTTTCAAACCTTTTATTTTGGGACCAGATCTGGTTCGATTATGTATTCTTTGAGTATATTCCTGTCTATGTTCATTCTATGAAGCACGTGACTCTTTGTCTTTTTATTTCTGCCGATTTATGTGTTTTACCTAAAAATTAGGGTTTAAATCTTTCCTTCCTTACTGATTTTAAATAGTTCCCTTTTTTCGTATATGACTAAAACTTTCCTTACTTGTGCTTAATATACTATGTTTCCTTTATTTTCTTACCTTATTTTCCTTGAAATTGACTGTTAATTGATATTTTCCTTATTTCAAATGTTACTCGCCTGATTACATGCTGTTATGTCTTGTTAATTGACTGAACTTTGACTTCAATTGATTTTATGATTAATTTATTTCCTTACCTATTTATGTTTGATTACTTCCCGTATTTGTCTGTCTAATTGAACACTATTTAAAACCTTTCCCCTCCCCCCTTTAGGACAGACTCGAACTCTAATACTCTCATTGAAACTTAGATTCTTTACTCTAATTCTCTTTGCTCATTGTTTCTGGTCTTGGCTGGTTGAAAGCCAAGGCTATTTGATTCTGGAGTTACTGTTGTGGTTACTTGCTTTCCTGTTAACTGGTAGGCCCTAATCCCTTGTCACTTTATTCTCCATGTTTTTCAAAATATGTGTTGCTCTACCAGCATGTTTAAATCCCGAGTATGATTCTGCCCTTATGGTTCTATGACTTTGTCTAATCCTATAGTTTATACTATTAATTTAAGATTAGTTATTTTGAATAATATGAATCCTCTTAAAAGCTGGCTTAATGTTTAAACTTGTCCATGCACACTGTTTGTTAATCATGCACCTGTTCTGAACTTTGCATTCCTTAAGATACTATCAACATGCAATTAGTTAACTTATGCTAACTTTGCAGATATGTATTGTTACTTAATTCATGAGCCCTATCAATTTTTTTGCTAACATGTCATGTGATAATCTTACTGTTTTGCCTAAATGTGATTAAGCAATGGTTGTCCTTAATGTCAGCATGCTCACTTAGTATAATTAGTTCTCTTTGAAACTATGTACTTTACAAACCTTGCTTGTTTTGCTGAATGCAATTCTGTGTTCTGAATTTTGTTTTTTCTGAACTTGGCATTGTTTTAAAATCTGTCCCTACCTCTTTTTACTGTCACTCTTTTAAAACTTCCACTCTTAGTCCCTTAGGTTCTTAACTACCCCAGTGTGAGGATAGCTCGGGGTCCATGTGAGACTCCTGTGAACTCTGACACACTGGGAAATGTTTACCAATCTCTTGTGAATCATCTTCTGAATATGTGGTTCTGGTGTGAGCATTGCCCTGTGTCCCTGAGGCCCTTGGGAACTTTGACACACTGGAAACCTGGTTCTATATGTGCTATGGGTGAATCACCCAACCTTGGCTATGCTGTTCCTATGAAATAAGCCTCAAAGTTGATTGGTTTCAAGGCCTGGTTTCCCGGGTTTATTTGGGCCTAATGAAGGCTCCCTATAGTTTATCTTATTACTATTATGTAATTTATTCACTACTCTGGTTTGCAATAAGTTTTTTAGGAACAAATTCTGGGGTGTATAGTAAAATTGGGAAGGGCCTTTATTTTCTTTGGGCAATTCGGGTAGCAATCCTGCCAATAGGGTTTCAGTTGTTCTGTTAATCTTGTTTTACATCATCTTTGTTAAAATCATGTGAGTGTTGTACCATGCTTGCATATTAGAAATCCCGCCTATAGAATTAAATTGCATTAGAAATCCTACCTATAGGATTTAAATTACATTAAAAATCCTGCCTATAGGTTGCATTAACATGTCCAACAAACATATGTTAGCAATCATGCCTATAGAACCTCAATGTTTGATTTAATTGTCTTTCTGGTAATATGCACAATTTCTGCTCGTATTTCTGCTCAATAGATACCATGCCTATAGGGTTAAATTAATTCAATACTAGATACCATGACTATAGGACTGAAACCAGTTTCAAACCTAGAAATCATGCCTATAGGACTTAAGTCAGTACAGTAATTAGAAAGCATGCCTATAGGGTCAAAAGGAAATACAAAGCTATGAAACATGTCTATAAAGCTAAAATCAGTTATACGCCTAGAAGTCATGTCCATAGTATCATAACCAACACACTCGTAGATATCATGCCTATAGGATTATACTAATTGGTTCTGAATACAAGCGCCACCATCAATCACTTAGACAACATGCCTATAGGTATTAATAACAATTCTGGATTCGAAACCGTGATTCCTTACAGCCTGAAAGGCCCAGATATTAGTGAATAAAATAAGTAGTCAAACAATAGGTCTTGACATTCGCCTTAATGAAACTGCTTCTATAAATCACTGATTACTTATTTCTCACATAGATATCCTGCCTATAAGACTTTAAATTAAGCCTGTCAATCAATTGCGTGCCTTTATTTTTTTTGTGTGGAGGTCAGTATGAGACCCATATTTGCTTGCTATCTGAAAGTCCTAATTGTTTTTGCTTGTCGCCTAGACTTTTACATTTTTGAGAAACATAGGCTGGGTCTAGAACTATCCCAAATAGAGGTCCTAATACCTCCGGGGCCATAGGTAAGGGACAGGTAGTGCACATATAGGAAACAAACTAGAATCGACTAGAACGCTTAAGTAACAACTTAAATATAGTAATCGGGTAGTAGGAGATGATAGTCCGTGCGCTAAATACTATGAGTGGCACCCCGACTTGTGGGAGCTACAAAGTATTGCACGGGGTGATCCTATAGGCTAAAAAACTTAGGACCCCTCCTTCATGTTCTAAAATAAATTGAGTATTTTATTTTTCCTAATTGCTTTCTTTTCCTTAGACTAATTCGCTTAATGTAAGTTCGGCCGGGACCTACCGTTGTGACCTCGAGGGGTGCCTAACACCTTCCCCTCAAAGTAATTTGAGTCCTTACCCGATCTCTGGTGATGTAAGCTGGTAATATGAGTTATATGATCTAGGTGCCCTAACGCACCTTAATCCGTTAGGTGGAAACTCTCTCAATTCCAATTCCTTACCCTCTCAAAAGGAGTTGTCCCAAAAATGTCGAAACCCGATTTCGCGAGAAAAAAAGGGTGCGACAGCATGACGACTCTGCTGGGGATATTTTTAGGCTCTTACCATAACGAACCTGTTTTGTGAATTAGTTTTTAAATATGTCTTTATTATTCCGTTAATACTTTCACACCCCTTCCCCTTCCCACCCTATGTGAATTTATTTGCCTATCTTCATTCATTTATGATTTCTTTTCCCTGTTTATTACTTTTTACTATGGAAACTGATTTGTCTCTTTGTTTTCTTTCTTAAATGCCTTAAAGTTATTAAATACCGTAGTTTATCATTTTTCATCATGCAAATACTTGACAACGTGTTATTTTCTTTCTATATAAATCATGCTCAGCATCATATTCCACTCGTGCGTAATTAATACCATAACAACACTTGATGAGTGTCTGCGCTCTTCCTATATCACCCTTTTTGAATTTGGAAAGGCTTATTTGCGGTAAAACTAGTCAATCAGCGGTGCAGTCGTGCCTTTTTTCCTCAAGTTGTCCGCTTGAGGGTACTAGTCTAGACCTCTATAGAAACCTTACACTAATAATAACTATAGATGCATCATGGTCAAACCTAGTCTGGGTTAATATGTTGTCTGCATAATAACCCTCTAAGTAAAGCCTTGTCCAAAGTCCACCGAGGTTTCCATCATCCAAAAGGACGCAACTACGATCTTTGCATTATTTGGAGAAATAAATGCCGATATGCTAATCGCTAATGTATAAACAGTCAAATCCGTAGGGGGAAAGGGTATAACCTTGTTTATTTTGCAGAAAATGAGAAACGAAGTCCCCAGGTTCGACATGGTCCGAGATATACCACCGTTATTGCTAGATTGGTGGGAGGACCTTCCGTCAAGTGACAAAAATCATGTAAAAAGGGTCCTCAGAAACTTACCTTCCTTATTAGACTTCCAACCAAACAACATGTTGATCGAGGCCGATACTATGTTCTGGGATAGAGAAAGGGCCGTATTCCATTATGGCAACGTAGAAATGACTCCTCTTTTGGAGGAAATATGGGTATTCGCTGGACTACCTTGGGACAGTACTGGTTTATTGGTACCAGAAAATCGCACCCCCAGGGGGTTTCTAAAAATGATGGGCTTAAGAGAGAATAACGACTCAGTATGTTTAAAAAAGTCCTACATACCTTTTGACTTCCTTTATGAATGATACGGACACAGTAAATCCTACCGTATCATTCATGACGAGTTCTCCATCACTTCCTTGGGTTGGATTCATCGTAGGGTTTTCGTGTTCATCATCTTCTTTTTGGGTATGATAGTATTTCCAAGCAAAAGGGACAGGATTCACACCAAACTGTCCATGTAACCAAAGCTTTGATGGAGGGAATTGAGGTACAAACATACACTATTGTTCCTATGATTATTGCAAAAATATATCGGGCTTTGGATCGTTGCCAGAAAGGGTTCAAACATTTCGAGGGTTGTAACTTGCTGCTGCAGATTTGGTTGCTAGAACATCTCCAAAGAAGCCAATACCACCAAGAGTTTCCACAGAGACCGTGGAATGATCACATAGCTTTCCATCACCCCAAAAGAATGACCTTTATCCCATACAGGTTTGCTCAACCAGAGAATGCTACAGAATAGGTACAATTCTTTGACAATCTGACCGAGGACCAGGTTCATTGGATGTTCGAATGGTTCCCTACTAGTGAATTTATCATCAGATCCAGGGATGTTCTGTATCTGTGTTGATCGGATTAATGGGCATACACCCCTATGTTCCTATCAGGATCATGAGACAAGCTGGTAGAAAACAAGTCATACTATGAGTCTCCAAAATGAGTCACTACATAGAAGATTTTCAAGATGATGACATCCGGTACAAATGTGAAGCTCATCACATGTGGAATTTGAAGATCATTGTGGAAAGGGACACCATTGAGCCAGATAGATAGCATGTAGGGCATGTGTACTTCTACCCATCATGGTTGGACGATAGCATATCGGGAATAGTCGATCCAGGAGTTGGTCAAGGGAACAGGGTCATAGATGAAGTTGCTGAAGCACATGTAAAGTATAACAGACTTTGCAAAAGAGTTCATGAGTCTGAGGGCGAGCATTTGTAACAACACAAGATTGATACAGAGTCAATTAATGAATGGAGGGAAATGTTCACTAGGTCAACAAAAAGGCTGGAGTATCTGGAGTAGGTTTAATGGAGTTAGAGGGGAAGATGAGGAAAAGAGTCATAGACTTCCAGAATGCTGAGGTAATGAAGGAGGACATCTAGCAAGGGAATACCTACTACTGGACATGCGCGACCTGGGGAACCTGATCGACGGAGCCAAGAGAGCCAAGCCCGGGGAAGGTCCCTCTGGAACCAAGTAGATTGGGTTTATTTGTTTTAGAATCACTTTTCGAATGTAATAAGGCAAACACCATTAGTGACTTATTTATTTATTATCGTTTTAGATTCGTCTTATTTATTATGTTAATGAAATGAGGCAGTTATTGGAATTAAATTTCTCCAAATCTACTTGTCGGTAGGCCTACCTCGGGCACAATGAGGCTCCCAAATTAGGACGCGAATTTACATTTCCGCAATGTGTGTTTAAATACTTCAAATACTTTCCAGAATTCTTACTGACTTGGATACCTTTTTGTTTTTCTTTCTTTTTGATTATTCCCATTCCCCAAGGTTGGTTCACACATACTGGCATCATCAGCATATCACACCAGATCTAGAGGCCCTCCTCCTCCAAGTAATCCGAAAATCAAAGGAAAAGCTAAGATGGACGATACGAGTGGTGTCAGGAAAGAAAACGCTACATATGCTGAGAACATGGAAACTTCCGATGGTCGGAGTACTCTGGCACCAAATGATTTGGTATTACAGCTAGAACATAAAATACTTGAATTGCAAGGGGAGCTTGAGCAGGTCCGCAACTTGGCAAACCTCTCCCTTACCCTAAACGTCCCAGATATCAACCAACCAAAAACCAAAAACCCAGTACCTCCTCAAAACAAACCAAACCAACGTCCACAAAATCCTCCCGCACCCCACCAATATGAAACACCTCCCCAAAATCCTAATCCTTTACCCATACCTACACCCCCTCAACACCAACATCTCCCGACTTAATATCCGCAAACCACTTATCACACTCCTCAAGATACCCCACAACCTATCCCCGATCCTCAAAATTCAACCAATGATCACCACTACACCCAAACCCCCGACATTCATCAAAAAAATCATATGTGGAAACCCTACCTCACTCCACTCAACCAATCTCATATACACCAGAATCCGACGAGAAGGACTTGCTTATTAAAAACATGTCAGAGGAGCTCAAGAAGCTCACAAGCCGAGTCCAGGGTATTGAAGGAGGTAAAGGAATTGAAGGATTGAATTATGAGGACCTGTGCATTCAGCCAGACGTGGAACTGCCGGAGGGTTACAAACCTCCTAAGTTTGAAATGTTTGATGGAACGGGTGACCCAAAGGTACATTTGAGAACATACTGTGACAAGCTCGTAGGGTTGGAAAGGACGAAATAATTCGCACGAAGCTATTCATGAGAAGCCTCACTGGAGAAGCCTTATCTTGGTACATAAGTCAGAATCCCAAGAAATGGGCTAATTGGGTAAGTAAGGCATCCGACTTCATGGATAGATTCAGGTTCAATACAGAAAATGCACCGAATGTCTTCTACATACAAAACCTCAAGAAAAAGCCAACGGAGACTTTCCGCGAGTATGCTACTCGATAGAGGTCAGAAGCAGCAAATGTCAGGCTGACATTAGAAGAAGAGCAGATGAATAAATTCTTTGTTAGAGCTCAGGATCCACAATATTACGAAAGGTTAATGGTCATTGAGAATCACAAGTTCTCCGACATCATCAATCTCGGATAAAGGTTTGAAGAAGGTATTAAGAGTGGAATGGTAACAAATTTTGAAGCGCTACAAGCCACAAATAAAGCATTACAATCAGGAGGCATATCAAAGAAGAAATAAATAAGGGCAGTGATGGTAGCCCAGGTCCCAAAATCTCCACTCACATGCCAACCTTCACCTCCCAAATATCCTCAATCCGCCACCACCTACCACGCTTATAACACTCAACCAGGCTATTATTATTCACCTTCAACTCGTCCGAATTATCAAAAATCCATACCCAATTTTGATCGCAAACCACCCAGACAATACACCCCTATTACTGAACCCTTCAATCAGTTATATGAAAGGTTAAAGGCTGCCGGATATGTCACCCATATTCTGCTGTGGCTATGGAAAACTCCTCCCAATGGTTCAACTCAAACAAGACATGTGCGTACCATTCCGACATGAAAGGACATACTATTGATGACTGCTGCACCCTGAAAGACAAGATCCAGACGCTGATTGATACTAAGGTCATATAGGAAAAGGAAGCCTCACCTAGTGTCCGCAACAATTCCCTCCCAGATCATAGGGGTGAAGGAGTCAATGTAATACAAACTGATGAAGAATGGAACCTTGAGGGGTTAATCGGGAAGGTGACAACCCTAAGAAACCTGCAGTCACACTCACTCCCATTATGGTACAAACACAACCGCCAATTGAAGTTGAGGTACCTGCACAGGCTCCCTTTGAAGTAGAAGTGACAACACCTGCAACTACACTTACTCCATTTGAGGTAGAAGTAACCACACCTTTCACTATGAAGGTGGCATCCACACCACCCTTCAATTCCAACACCGTACCTTGGGATTATGTTGCCAAAGCTAGGAGAAAAGGGAAAAAAAATATGGAAGAGTCTGGTGCTGCACAAGGAATGACCAGAACAAGAATGATATACACACCTGAACATTTGGGAGGGACAAGAAGGAAGCTTCCACCAAACACCCCATCATTGAAACTGGTCCAGATGATCTCTGGAGGAAAGTACAGGCAAGAGAGTACTCTGTTGTTGATCAACTGAATAAAAATCCCGCCAGATATCCATCCTGTCACTGCTACAAAATTCTGAGGCACATAGGAATGCTCTGATGAAGGTACTGAACGAAGCATATGTACCCAACAATATTGCCAGCGGAGAAATGGCCAACATGGTGGGGCAAGTTTTGGAGATCCATAAGTTCACCTTCCATGAAGACGAGTTTCCACCTGAAGGATTGATCCATAACAGGGCACTGCACATCATAGTGTAATATGAGGATAAGTTCATCGCCAGAGTTTTGATAGACGGAGGGTCCGCCCTCAACATCTATCCACTGGCAACTCTGAAAAGGCTGGGCAAGGGTCTGTATGAAATGCGAGTAGGATCTATAAATGTGATGGCATTCGATGGGTCGCAAAGAGCCACAATTGGGGAAACCAACTTATGCTTACAGAAGGGTCCCACTTGGTTCGATGTCGAATTCCAGGTGCTAGACATATCCGACTCCTACAATTTGCTTTTGAGTCGACCTTGGATACATGCCGCCGGGGTTGTTGCATCCACTTTGCACCAGGCTGTGAAATATGAATGGAACCATCAGGAAGTGATCATCCATGGAGATGGAAGCAATCCCATTTATACTAATCGGACTGTTCCGATAGTGGATAAAAGAAGGAAGTTAGGTGGACAAACTTACCATCGCATCGAGCGTGTTAACGCAATCGAGAAGGATAAGTGGTGGAGTAGTAAAATAGAAAGCATATTGTCATGGAGAGGGTATGAACCTGATAAGGGGCTTGGTAAGAATCTTCAAGGTATCACCAAACCAATATAACTGAAACATCATGGTATAACCTTTGGGCTTGGATATCCGTATACCTGGCAAGAATATAATGATTGGTCGCCGCCATGATGTGGTCCATATTACCCACTTGAGCAACCTGTGCCACATTGAGCCAATCCTGTCATCAGGCCGATATGATATGGGGATCTGAAGAAGAAGAAGCTTTGGCCGCGCTGAGGAATTTGTTCTTAGAAAATGAAGATACGGATTGCAGTGTGATAGTTTAGGAGGACCCTCAAAATTCTGAAGCAAGTTCAGCCAACAGTGGAATATAGAATAGCCAGAAGGTCACTTAATTAACTGGGGCAGAATTATGAGGAGGACCCTCAAAATTCTATGGCAAAGGAAGTCGCAATGTCTCTATTAATGTCACAGATCCTCGGGCAGAGTGGAGCAGATCAAGCAGACAAAGACACAAACCAACCTCCCCCACAAAACTCACGAATTTTCTTTGGATGCAGGAAAAGGTCATCATCATAGGCATCGTCTCAATAGCACAACTGCTATACACAAAACACGTTGCCAGCTAAGAATACTTCACTTTTACTCTTACATTTTCATAAGGCTAAGCACTGCCTTCCCTCTGCATGAGACTAAGCCTTGTCTCAATTCTTGAATGAGGCTAAGCCCTGCCTCCCCATCTGCATAAGGTTAAATATTGCCTTCTCTTTTCATGAGACTAAGCTATATCTCAATTCCCGAATGAGGCTAAGCCCTACCTCCACATCTGCATAAGGCTAAGCATTGCCTTCCCTTTGCATGAGACTAAGCCCTATCTCAATTCTTGCATGAGGCTAAGACCTGCCTCCCATCTACATAAGGCTAAGCATTTCCTTCTCTTTGCATAAGACTAAGACCCGTCTCAATCCTTGCATGAGGCTAAGCCCTGCCTCCTCATCTGCATAAGGCTAAGCATTGCCTTCCCTTTTCATGATACTAAGCCCTGTCTCAATTCTTGCATGAGGCTAAGCCCTGCCTCCCCATATTCATAAGGCTAAGAATTCCCTTCTCTTTGCATGAGACTAAGCCCTGTCTCAATCCTAGCATGCGTCTAAGACCTGCCTCCCTATCTGCATAAGGCTAAGCATTGCCTTCTCTTTGCATGAGACTAAGCCCTGTCTCAATCCTAGCATGCGTCTAAGACCTGCCTCCCTATCTGCATAAGGCTAAGCATTGCCTTCTCTTTGCATGAGACTAAGCCCTGTCTCAATCCTAGCATGCGTCTAAGACCTGCCTCCCTATCTGCATAAGGCTAAGCATTGCCTTCTCTTTGCATGAGACTAAGCCCTGTCTCAATCCTAGCATGCGTCTAAGACCTGCCTCCCTATCTGCATAAGGCTAAGCATTGCCTTCTCTTTGCATGAGACTAAGCCCTGTCTCAATTCTTGCATGAGGGTAAGCCCTGCCTCCCCATCTGCATAAGGCTAAGAATTGCCTTCTCTTTGCATGAGACTAATCCCTTTCTCAACCCTTGCATGATATTAAGCTCTGTCTCAAGTCCTACATAAGGCTGAGGATTGCCTTCTCCTAGAATGTGACTAAGGACTGTCCCGAATCTTGCACGAGACTAAGCTCTGTCTCTCATTGAATAAACACAAATATTGCTCTATCCTAAGCCTTGCATTATTCTCTTCTCTCAAGGCTAAGCTCTGCCTTCAACTCTACACAAGACTAAGCTTTGTCTTGTTGATTTCCTTTAGCATCATATCTCTGCACCTCATGGGCTGAACTATAGCCAACCTGTCCAAAGGCGTCATAGTCTGAAGGCATCATCCTCATAGTCGGAAGACATCATTCCATGGCCTGAGGATCTATAAATATTGCACATCATTATTCAAAAGCATCATGGTTCGGAGGCACTATCATCATGGCACGAGAACATAATTTCATGGCCTGCGAATCCCTTACCATACAACTCATGGCCCGGGACATCATGGTCTACGGACGTCATCCTCACCGTCCAAAAGACAGTCTTCATGGTCCAAAGGAAATTTGCATCATGTCTAAATTTACGCAATAATTTATACACATGTGCTTGTAGTGCATTTCTGTAAATTTGCAGGTGGTCCGGAAAGTAACCGTTATCCTAACAAGAGCAATACCGCTCTAGTTCCCATCCACATCCTTCAAAGTATCCCAAACATAACCGTTTATCATCTGTTACCCAGTCTCATTTACCCATAATCGTTTCGAACCCCAATTAACCCTATTTGGAACATCTTGCCTGTTCTTGCAACAACTCCATCGGCTTACTCCACCGTTGGATCCAGAACTACACACAACCTGATTCCTGTAAAACCAGAGATATGTAGGCAGCTCAAAAACCAGAGTGCGACCTATATCTTTCAAATCACCCTATTCGGTCAAAATTGGTCATCATGTCTTTACCCGACAACTCTTTCATCCTTCTCTGATAAAGAGGGGAAACTGTTGATATCCAATTTTTCCCTCATATATTTTTCAATATACATATATACCTTCAAAATAGGGCATGCACATCATCAAGTATTTTTCATAATTTTTAAAGATTTTTAATTAATTTATTCCTGCATTTTACTATATAAATGATTATTAATTGCATTTCAAATAATTTTTTATGATGATTTATAATTTAATTTTCATCTTCTGTATCCGTATTAAGCTTTAAATATTTTTTACATATTTATTATAATTGTAATTTTTGCATCCTTAGGCTAAAATTGCATATTTTGCAATAATAACCCATATATATATATATGCATAATTACATTATTTATACAAGAAAATAACTTTTTATATTTTTATAATGTTAAGTAATTGTTTTAAATTATTTTCATGCACAAGTGATATTTTTGCTATTTATTAATTATTAATTATAAATTATTTATTTATTAAATTGGGTATTTAAAATATAGCCCCTGGAAACCCAATTTCGGACCTATACACTTTCCAATTACCCTATCCCAATACACCGGCCCAATACCCTAATACCCAAATACCCATTAACCCATACCTATACCCATGCAAAACACCCGACCCATCCTTTTTAAATCACAACCGTTGATCTCTGAAGATCAACGACTCGTACCACTCTACCCCTTTTTAATTATAACCTACCTGTGTAACCCTAACCCATTTCACCCACTCCGCCGCCCTCAAACTCTCTATTCTTCTTCTCCTCTCAAAACCGTAGCGTCGTCACTCAAAATCTCCCTGATTCTAACCCTAGGAATGGAATCAATCTATGATTCCTTACCTTATTTGGTCCTATATCCTTACTGGCTACCCGATTTTGGTATTTCCTAATGGCTTGCCTAAAATGGCAAGCATATCTTGAGAGATTCGAATCAAATCTGATTCCAAATCCTTAACCTATTGTGTATTCCGTTCGGGTTCATCCCGTATTCTTTGTGAGTACGGTTGTTTTACGTATCTCTTGTGGATTCTTACTTAGCCCTAAAGGTTAGGATTTCAGATTCTCTTTGATTCGAACCTAAGCTGGTTCAAACTTTGATTTTTAGCATTATCTCGTCTATATTCACTTCATTATGCGTGAATCTGCCTATTCTTGTTAATTTCCTGTATTTGCCGTAAATTAGGGTTTCAGACCTGGTTCGATTCTGATTTATCTTTTTGAAAAGCCTCATGTCTAAGTTCATTTTACTAAAATATTTGATTCTTTACCTTTATTTTTATCAATTTTATAGTTTAACTAAGATTAGGGTTTCAGACCTTTTATTTTGGGACCAGATCTGGTTCGATTATGTGTTCTTTGAGTATATTCCTGTCTATGTTCATTCTATGAAGCATGTGATTCTTTGTCTTTTTATTTCTGCCGATTTATGTGTGTTACCTAAAAATTAGGGTCTAAATCTTTCCTTCCTTACTGATTTTAAATAGTTTCCTTTTTCGTATATGACTAAAACATTCCTTACTTCTGCTCAATATACCATGTTTCCTTTATTTTCTTACCTTATTTGCCTTGAAATTGAATGTTAATTGATATTTTCCTTATTTCAAATGTTACTCGCCTGATTACACGCTGTTATGCCCTGTTAATTGACTAAACTTTGACTTTAATTGATTTTATGATTAATTTATTTTCTTACCTATATGTGTTTGATTACTTCCCTTATTTATCTGTCTAATTGAACACTATTTAAACCCTTTCCCCTCTCCCCTTTAGGACAGACTCTAACTCTAATACTCTCATTGAAACTTAGATTCTTTACTCTAATTCTCTTTGTTCATTGTTTCTGGTCTTGGCCGGCTGAAAGCCAAGGCCATTTGATTCTGGAGTTACTGTTGTGGTTACTTACTTTCCTGATTAACTGGTAAGCGCTAATCCCTTGTCACTTTATTCTCCATGTTTTTCATAATATGTGTTGCTCTACCAGCATATTTAAATCCCGAGTATGATTCTACCCTTATGCTTCTATGACTTTGTCTAATCCTATAGTTAATACTATTAATTTAAGATTAGTTATTTTGAATAATATGAATCCTCTTAAAAGCTAGCTTAATGTTTAAACTTGTCCATGCACACTGTTTGTTAATCCTGCACCTGTTCTGAACTTTGCATTCCTTAATATACTGTGAACATGCAATTAGTTAACTTTTCCTAACTTTACAGATATGTATTGTTACTTAGTTCATGAGCCCTGTCAATTTGTTTGCTAACATGTCATGTGATAATCTGTCTGTTTTGCCTAAATTGTTTCTGTGATTAAGCAATTGTTGTCTTAAATGTCAGCATGCTCACTTAGTATAATTAGGTCTCTTTGAAACTACGTACTTTACAAAACTTGCTTGTTTTGCTGAATGCAATTCTGTGTATGAACTTTGTTTCTGCTGAACTCAGCACTGTTTTAAAATCTGCTCCTTCCTCCTTTTGCTGTCACTCTTTTAAAACTTTCACTCTTAGTCCCTTAGGTTCTCAACCACCCCAGTGTGAGCACTGCTCAGGATCTATCTGAGACTCATGTGAACTCTAAGACACTGGGAACTAGTTACCAATCTCTTGTGAATCATCTTCTGAATATGTGTTCTGGTGTGAGCATTGCCCTGGGTCCCTGATGCCCTTGGGAACTTTGGCACACTGGAAACCTGGTTCTATATGTGCTATGGGTGAATCACCCATTCTTGGTTGTGTTGTCCCTATGAAATAATCCTTAAAGTTCATTGGTTTGAAGGCCTGGTTTCCCAGGTTTATTTGGGCCTAATGAAGGCTCCCTATAGTTTATCTTATTACTATTATGTAGTTTGTTCATTACTCTAGTTTGCAAAAGTTTGTAATGAATAGATTCTGCGATGTATAGTAAAATTAGGAAGGACCTTTATTTTCTTTGGGAAATTCGGGTAGTAATCCTGCCAATAGGGTTTCTAGTGTTCTGTTAACGTTGTTTTACATCATCTTTGTTAAAATCATGTGAGTGTTGTACCATGCTTGCATATTAGAAATCCCGCCTATAGAATTAAATTGCATTAGAAATTCTGCCTATAGGATTTAAATTACATTAGAAATCCTGCCTATAGGTTGCATTAACATGTCCAACAAACATATGTTAGCAATCATGCCTATAGAACCTCAATGTTTGATTTAATTGTTTTTCTGGTAATATGCACAATTTTTGCCTGTGTTTCTGCTCAATAGATACCATGCCTATAGGGTTAAATTAATTCAATAATAGATACCAAGCCTATAGGACTGAAACCAGTTTCAAACCTAGAAATCATTTTTATAGAACTTAAGTCAGTACAGTAATTAGAAAGCATGCCTATAGGGTCAAAAGGAAATACAAAGCTATGAAACATGTCTATAAAGCTAAAATTAGTTCTACGCCTAGAAGTCATGTCCATAGTATCATAACCAGCACACTCGTAGATATCATGCCTATAGGATTATACTAATTGGCTCTGAATACAATCGCCACCGTCAATAATTAGACAACATGCCTATAGGTCTTAATAACAATTCTGGATTCGAAACCGTGATTCCTTACAGCCTGAAAGGCCCAGATATTAGTGAATAAAATCAGTAGTCAAACAATAGGTCTTGACATTCACCTTAATGAAACTGCTTCTATAAATCACTGATTGCTTATTCTCACATAGATATCCTGCTAAGACTTTAAATTAATCTTGTCAATCAATTGCGTGCCTTTGTTGTTTATGTGTGAAGGTCAATATGAGCCCATATTTGCTTGCTATCTGAAAGTCCTAATTGGTTTAGCTTGTCGCCTAGACTTTTACATTTTTGATCAACATAGGCTGGGTCTATCCCAAATAGAGGTCCTAATACCTCCAAGGCCATAGGTAAGATACAGGTAGTGCACGCATAGGAATTTGCCTTAATGAAACTGCTTCTATAAATAACTGATTGCTTATTTCTCACATAGATATCTTGCATATAAGACTTTAAATTAAGCCTGTCAATCAATTGCGTGCCTTTGTTGTTTATGTGTGGAGGTCAATATGAGCCCATATTTGCTTACTATCTGAAAGTCCTAATTGGTTTAGCTTGTTGCCTAGAATTTTACATTTTTGAGCAACATAGGCTGGGTTTATGCCAAATAGAGGTCCTAATACCTCCAGGGCCATATGTAAGGGACAGGTAGTGCACACATAGGAAACGAACTAGAATCGACTAGAACACTTAAGTAACAACTTAAAGATAGTAATTGCGTAGTAGGAGATGATAGTCTGTGCGCTAAATACTATGAGTGGCACCCCGACTTGTGGGAGCTACAAAGTATTGCACGGGGTGATCCTATAGGATAAAAAAACTTAGGACCCCCCATTCCTGTTCTAAAATAAATTGAGTATTTTATTTTTCCTAATTGCTTTCTTTTCCTTAGACTAATTCGCTTAATGTAAGTTCGGTTGGGACCCACCGTTGGGGACCTTGAGGGGTGCCTAACACCTTCCCCTCGAAGTAATTTGAGCCCTTACCCGATCTCTGGTGATGTAAACTGGTAATATGAGTTATATGATCTAGGTTCCCTAACGCACCTTAATCCGTTAGGTGGCGACTCTCTCAATTCCAATTCCTTACCCTCTCAAAAGGAGTTGTCCCAAAAATGTCGAAACCCGATTTCGCCAGAAAAATGGGACGCGACAATTGTTAGAGAAGTGGAGAACTTTGAAAACAAACCTAAGTCTAATCTTGACGAGACTGAGACAGTTAACTTAGGGGAATCTGAAATAGTCAAGAAAACACGTATAAGCATTCACCTATCACCATTAGAGAAGGAAAAGTATGTCTGATTCCTAAGAGAGTATGAAGATATCTTTGCCTGGTCCTACGATGATATGACTATTTTGAGCATATCCATAGTGGCTCATAAGCTACCTACTGATCTCATGTGTCCACCGGTAAAATAGAAGCTCAGAAAATTCAAGCCGGATATGAGTTTGAAGATAAAAGAGGAGGTCACGAAGCAAATCAAAGCCAAGGTTCTCAGAGTGGTTAATTATCTGACCTGGTTGGCCAACATTGTGCCAGCTCCGAAGAAATATGGGAAAGTCAAAGTGTGTCTTGATTACCGAGATTTAAACAAGGCGAGTTACAAAGATGATTTCCCATTGCCCAATATACACATATTGATCGACAACTGTGCCAAGCATGAACTCCAGTCCTTTATGGATTGCTTCACGGGGTATCATCAGATCTGGATAGATGAAGAGGATGCCGAAAAGAAAGCCTTTATCATGCGATGGGGGATATACTGCTGTAAAATGATGCTATTCGATTTGAAGAATAGTGGAGCCAGTTACATAAGAGCCATGCCAACCATTTTTCTCGACATGATACACCAGGAAATAGAGGTGTACATGGATGATGTCATCATCAAATCCAGAAGAAGTACAGATCATATAGCATACTTGAGAAAATATTTTGACTGACTTCAAAGGTACAATCTGAACCTGAATCCTGAAAAGTGTGCCTCGGAGTCCCTGCCGAAAAAATCCTAGGATTCATCGTAAGTCGCCGAGGGATTGAATTAGACCCCTCAAAGGTCAAATCTATCCAGGACTTGCCACCTCTGAAAAGTAAGAAATATGTGATGAGCTTTTTAGGGAATCTCAACTACATCAACCGTTTCATAGCACAATCAATCGTGATATGTGAATCGATTTTCAAAATGTTGAAGAAAGATGATGCAACAAGATGGAATGAAGAATGTCAGAAAGCCTTCGACAAAATCAAGGAATATTTATCTAAACCACTTGTTCTGGTCCCGCTAGAACTAGGGAGACCTTTGCTGCTTTATTTGTCCATGCTAGATGGGGCTTTTGGTTGCATTCTGGGACAATATGATGAGACTGGGAGAAAGAAGAAATATATTATATGAGTAAGAAATTCACACCTTACAAATCCCGATACTCTCTACTGGAGTGCACCTGCTGCGCTTTGACATGGATAGATCAAAAGTTGAGGCATTATTTCTGCGCATACACCACATATCTCATATCAAGGATGGACCTGCTGAAATATATTTTCCAGAAACCTATGCCTACGGGAAAGTTAGAAAAATGGAAAATATTGCTGAGCGAGTTCGACATCATCTATGTAACTCAGAAGGCGGTCAAAGGGCAAGCATTGGCAAATCATCTGGCAGAAAATCGTGTAGACGGAGAATACGAACCATTGAAAACGTATTTTCCCAACAAAGAGGTATCATTCGTAGGAGAAGATATCACCGAAACATATGTTGGTTGGAGAACATTCTTCGATGGAGCTGCAAACTTCAAAGGAGTGGGTATCAGAGATGTCTTAGTATCAAAAACTGGCCAACAATATCCGGTATCTGCAAAACTCAAGTTTCCATGTACCAACAATATGGCAGAATATGAGGCTTGCATCTTGGGACTCAGGTTGGCCATTGACATGAATGTTCAGGAATTGCTAGTAATTTGAGATTTTGATCTTTTGGTGAATCATATTTAGGAGAATGGGCTACCAAGAACACCAAGATATTACCATATCTGTACTGAGGATTCAGAATGAGTTCGCAGATGCATTGGCCACTTTATCTTCCATGATACAACACCCAGACAAGAACTTCATCGATCCTACCCCAATAGGACTTCATAAACAACCGACTTATTGTGCTCATGTTGAAGAAGAAAGTGATGGAAATTCGTGGTTCCATGACATCAAAGAATACTTGGCAAAGGGAGAGTATACGGAACACGCAACCCATACTCAGAAGCGCACATTTCGAAGGTTAGCCAACCATTTCTTTCAAAGTCGAGGAATTCTGTACAGAAGGACCCCAGACCTGGGATTATTACGGTGTGTTGATGCCAAGGAAGCATCCAGATTGCTCGAGGAAATACATGTCGGAACCTGTGGACAGCACATGAATGGCTTCATGTTAGCCAAGAAAATACTAAGGGCATGATATTTTTGGATGACTATGGAGACATACTGCATCAAGTATGTCCAGAAGTGTCACCAAGGCCAGATACATGATGATATGATACGAGTGCCACCAAATGGACTCAATACAACAAGTGCACCTTGGCCTTTCTCCGCTTGGGGCATGGATGTCATCTGTCCAATCGAACCCGCTGCTTCAAATGGGCATAGGTTCATTCTAGTGGCCATAGACTATTTAACAAAATGGGTAGAGGCCGCATCGTACAAAGCTGTAGCTAAGAAGGTCATCACAGATTTTGTTCGGGATCGCATTCTTTGTCGGTTCAGAGTTCCAGAGTCAGTCATCACCAACAAAGCCGCCAATATCAATAGTGATCTAATGAAGGCCATGTGTGAAACTTACAAGATCAAACATAATAATTACACATCATACATGCCACAAATGAATGGAGTTGTGGAAGCCGCCAACAAGAACATCAAGAAGATACTAAGGAAAATGGTAGATCGCTATAAGCGATGGCACGAGAAGCTGCAATTTTCTATGCTCGGGTATCTTACCATGATTCGCACGTCAACTGGGGAAACTCCCTATTTATTGGTCTATGGTACAGAAGCAATTATTCCTGTCGAAGTAAAAATCCCTTCTCTAAGAATCATACAAGAAGCTGAGCTCAGCAATGCAGAAAGGGTACAGAGCCGCTATGAACAACTGGCTCTCATTGACGGAAAGAGAATGAATGCGGTATGTCACGGTCAAATCTACTAGAACAGAATGTCCAGAGCTTTCAACAAAAAGGTCAGACCAAGCCAATTCACACTGGGGCAATTAGTGTTGAACCGGATCTTTCCATATCAGGATGAAGCCAAGGGGAAGTTCTCATCCAACTGGCAAGGTCCTTACATGGTTCATCGAAGTACTAACAGGAGGAGCACTCATACTTGCAGAATGGACGAAAAGATTTGACAAAAATCTATCAACTCAGACGTAGTCAAGAGATACTATGTTTAGGGTTGTTTACATTTCTTCACTTGATGTAACTGAACTACGCTTGACCTGATTCCCGTTTAAGAGGGGATACGTAGGCAGCCCTGTGGGTTCGGTCACATCTTAATAAAATCTTCATTTTCCCCATGATCAGAAATTGGGGCAAGATTGCAAGTTCAGCCAACTCCGTCATATGTGGAACTATCAAAAAGTATAGCATTTAAACTGGGGCAGAATTTTGAGGGAGGCAAGGAGGTTGCAACGTCTCTAAAATATGTCACGGTCACCGGTTCATCTAAATTATTTGATATCGCATACCACTACATTTCAAATAACTATATTTTACACAATTTATCAAATGCGTGCATATTTTTTGAAAACTTTTTTTCTATGATGGCCAGACGTCACCTAGGGTAACTCAAACAGGATCCCAAGACAGGAGCAAAGGCCGAGCAAGGAGACAGAAGCATGAACCGACCTCTCCCTACAAAACTCACGATTTTTCTTTGGATGCAGGCACGATAAGACAACATTATCTGCAGATACATCAAGTCACTACCTTCATGACGACAAATTACCTAGCGCAAACACCTCCAGCTAAGAAATACTCTACTTTCACACTCCCTTCTCATCCTTTGCATGAGGTTATTCTCTACCTCCATCCTTGTATAAGGCTAAGCATTGACTTCCTCTGCTTACATAAGGTTAAGCACTGACTTTCCCTGCATGAGACTAAGCATTGTCTCCTCTTCTCGCATGAGGCTAAGCACTGCCTCTCTTTTTGCATAAGGCTAAGCATTGCCTCCCTAATTGCATAAGGCTAAGTACTTCCTTTCCTTGCATTGAGACTAAGTATTGTATCCTCTTCTTTCATGAGGCTAAGAATTGCCTCCCTAATTGCATAAGGCTAAGCACTGCCTTTCCCCGAATGAGACTTAGCATTGTCTCCTCTTCTTATATGAGGCTAAGAACTACCTCCCTAATTGCATAAGGCTAAGTACTGTCTTTCCTTGCATTAAGACTAAGTATTGTCTCCTCTTCTTGAATGAGGATAAGCATTGCCTCCCTAATTGCATAAGGCTAAGCACTGCCTTCCCCCGCATGAGACTAAGCATTGTCTCTTCTTCTTGTATGAGGCTAAGAATTTCCTCCCTAATTGCATAAGTCTAAGTACTGCCTTTCCTTGCATTGAGACTGAGCATTGTCTCCCCTTCTTGCATGAGGCTAAGAATTGCCTCCCTAATTGCTTAAGGCTAAGCACTACCCTTTCCCTGCATGAGACTAAGCATTGTCTCCTCTTCTTGCATGAGGTTAAGAATTGCCTCCCTAATTACATAAGGCTAAGTACCGCCTTTACTTTCATTGAGACTAAGCATTTTCTCCTCTTCTTCCATGGGACTAAGCATTGCCTCCGTAATTGCATAAGGATAAGCATTTCCTTTCTTTGTATAAGATTAAATACCATCTCCACTACGCTATCTAAGACCCAACACTATCCTTTGTTCACCTAGGGCTAAGCACTACCCTCATCTTACACAAGACTAAGCCGGGTCTTGTCACATTTTCGCATATGACCAAGCATCATATCTTTGCATTTCATGGGCTGAAAACATCACCGTCTTGTCCGAAGGTTCCATAGTCCGAAGGCATCATCCTCATAGCCGGGAGACACCATGCCATGGCCTGAGGACCTCCCAATATTGCACATCATTATTCAAAGGCGTTATTGTCCGGAGGAACCATCCTCATGGCCCGAGGGCATCATTTCATGGCATGCAAATCTCTTATCATACGCTTCATGGCCCAGGACATCATGGTCTAAGGATATCATCCTCACCGCCTGAAGACAACCTCCATGGTCCAAAGGGAATTTGCATCATGTTTAAATATTCGCAATAACCCATATGTATTTGCATGCACCGTGTTTCAAATTTTGCAGGTAATCCGGGAAGTAACCGTTCTACAAACGGGAGCAATCTTCGCTCCTGTTTCCGTTCACAAGGCTCACATCCTTCAATTGTTTCAAACGTAACCGACCACCAACACTTGCCCACTTTTACTCTATGATCATTCAGATATTTGCTCTATGATACATCTGTAACATTTCAGATTCACATGCATGGCTCTGCATAAATTCATCCAATAATATCCTACCCAAAAGAACCCTTTCCAAAACATGCGAACATTCCTACAACAACTCCATCGGTTTCGTTCACCGTTGGATCCAGAACTACACGCGACCTGATTCCCATAATACTAGGGATATGTAGGCAACTCAGGAACCAGGTTTTGGCCCCCATTTTTCAAATCACATCATTCCTCACTCAATTCGGCCAAAATTGTCATCACGTTCTTTACCCGACAACTCTTTCATCATTCTCTGGTAAAGAGGGGCGGTTGTTGATACCCAATTTTTCCCTCATATTTTCTCAAAATATATATACTTTGAAAATATCATTTTTGCATCATTATTTATTTTACGAAATCTATACAAGAATTTACTATAATTTTCCATAGTTTTTTAAAGCTTTAAAATTGATTTTCTTGCATTTAAATTACTTGAATATTTATTAATTACTCCTTCAAATTATTTTGGGATGACCTAATTACCTGAAATTATTGTTTGCATCCATAATAAATGTTTCAAATATTTTTACTTTATTTTTATATACTTACATTAGTATTTTTAGGCCATTTGTACAAACTTGCAATGATAGCCTATATTTTACAACTTTATTGCATTTGTAATTTTATTCAAGGTTAAAATAATATCTTACATTTTTATAATCTTCTGCTATTGTTTTAAAATATTACTTTCCATAGATAGCATTTTATATAATTTATTTAATTATTTTTTCCTTAATCTTCTATTTTAAAATCTGGCCCAAAATTGGGATTAATTTCGAACCAGACAAGCACCAAATCCCTATCCCACTCACTAAGCCCAATCCAAACGCCCCTTTTTATCCCCAACCCAATCCAAAAACCCTGACCCAGGTCTTGTTAAATCCCAACCGTGATCAACGGCTCACAACAATCCTCCCTATTCTTTTTATATCCCCTCACACAAACCCAAATCTCCATTTCTCTTTATCAGCTACCATCAAACACCCATCCCTCCCATCGAAACCCTAGCCGCCCTCTCAATCTTCCATGAATCCGCTCATCATGGATTCCTTCTATGATTTTCTTGCCTTTTATGTGTTACCTCAGTATTATTTGGAAGACTATGGAGTCACTTAGTACTTGCCTGAATTTGGCAAGTACCATCTCTGAGATTCGGGCCGTTCAACTTCCATCGCTAAGATCTGGACAATATCTCGTCCATATACCTTGAAGAATCATTGATTTCTCATACCAATAGACAAATTTTCAAACGTTGAACTCTAATTAGGGTTTGATTTTCAATTTCTTTCCTTTACTGGTTGTTTTATGATTGCATGTATGTTTTTCCTTTCTTTGTTCATGGATTATTGATTCCTTTCATTTTTTACTCGCTTGATTTAACTACTATATAAACCCCTCCCTATTCCCCTTTGAGACTGACTTTTAATCACCGGGATTCACTAAATATTGAAGCTATTACTCTATTGTTCTCTTATTCTCTTGTTCTATACTCTGGTTCTTGGCCGGCTAAAAGCCAAGGCCACCGAATTTTGATTTTCAACTTTTCTTGGTGCGAGCACTTTTCGGGGTTTATTTTGTAACGACCCGACTGGTCGTTTTAAGAATTTAAGCTTCGTTCAGTGGCATAAGGTATTGAAAAGCTTCACATTGTGTATATCAACATGCGTGCATGGTTGAATTCAGTTACCGGATAATTCGGAGTCGAATTGGAAGAAGGATTTTAGTTTCGAAAGCTTAAGCGGTGGAATTTGACCGAAATTTGATTTTTTATGTAAACGGCTCCGGAATAAGTTTTGGATAATGTCAAAAGCTTTGTATGATGATTTTGAGCTTAGGCGTGCATCCGGATTTGGACTTAGAGGTCCGTAGAGTAATTTGAGGCAATTCGGCGAAAGTTGGAACATTTGAAGTTTGAAAAATGGAGTGGTTTGACCACAATTGACTTTTTGGGATATCAGGGTCAGAATGCGAATCTGAGAGTTGGAGCAGCTTCATTATGTGAATTGGGACTTGTCCGCAAAATTTGGCGTCATTCCGGGTTGAATTGATAGGTTTCGGCACGAGTTTAGAAGTTCAAAGAATTGGAAGTTCATAAGCTCGATTCATGGTGCGATTCATAGCTTCGTCGTGTTTTGATGTGCTTTGAGGCCTCGAGCGGGTTCGTATTAGAGTATGGAACTTGTTGGTATGCTTGGATGGGGTCCCGAGGGCCCTAGGTATGTTTCAGACGAGTCGCAGATGAATTCCATGGTTTGGGAAGGCTGAGATCTAGTGTAATCGCACCTGCGGGCCTTGGGCGCAGGTGCGATGGAGGAAGTGCAGGTGCGAGGAAGGCTGGTCTGGGCAGTCTCTGCAGATGCGAAGAGATGGCTGCACGTGCAGGCAGCAGATGCTGTTCTTGAGACGCAGATGCAGTTGTGGCCATTAAGTGAAAAGTCGCAGGTGCGGTTTGGTGGACCGCAGAAGCGATTGCGCATGTGAGCCTAATTGCCCGAAGATGCAGAATTACTGGGCAGATTCATATAAGTTGAGGGTTCTCTATTTTCATCATATTTTGAGTTTTCGACTTCGTATTTGGGAGCGATTTTTTGGGGTTTTCAAGCTAATCAAGTGGGTAAGTGTTCTTCACCTTGAATTAAATATATTCCATGATTTAGTCTTTGTTTTTATATTGAAATTGTGTTTTTAGTTGGGAAAAATGTTGGTTTTTTGAAGAAATTCCTAAAACGAAATTTCATGATTTGAGGGGTGAAATGGTATCGGAATTTGGTAATTTTTGTATGGTTGAACTCATTTTGGAATGGGCATTCGGATTTTGTAAAAAATTTTGGGTTTTGAGGTGCGGGCCTGGGGGTCGGCTTTTGGACCTATTTTAGAATTTGATAAAGATTTAGACTTTATTATACGGAATAGTTTCTTATAAGTTTTATGTGTGCTTTGAAGTTGTTCTAGTTGGTTTTGGGCCGTACAGAGGTCTTTTCATCCGAGAAGTCCATTTTAGAGTATCGGGTTGTCGTCTTTGAGGTAAGTATTTTGCCTAACCTTGTGTGGGGGATTTCCCTTTAGGATTTGAGTCTTCTATGTCGATTGTAGTCCGCCTACACGAGGTGATGAATGCTTGCTCGGACTTATTTGTGGAAAGTTGACCCTTTAAGAATCTTCGGTCCTTATATTCCCTGAGTATGAATTGTCTTCGGCATGATTGAATTTCCTATTTCTAGTTTCGTCTTTATTCGTTTAAATAAAGAATTTCCTACTTTTGGATTCACTCCTATTGTCTATTGACTTATCTAAAGATTTTATTCCTAAAACTGTCATACTATGTCTTCTTAACTGCTTATCTCTTATTGCAATTATCTTCATCTCATCCTATAATTGTTTGGTCTTAACGAAGGTTTATTATTACTTTCATGTTGCTTGTCCTTAAGTGAAATTGTTGAATACTCTCAAAACTGCCCTACCTTAAAGAAAGTTTGGATAGACTATACCTTAGTTGACTTGCCGCACAAAGAGTTAACGGATTTGTGTTGATCTGTTGTTGTTAACCCGTGCATTTAGGTATGACTGTTACATGCTATTTTCCTTCCTTGTTGAGCGGTTCCTAATATGCCTAGATTTCCTTATTATGTTTTTTTCTCGTAAACTAGTTTTCCCTATCTTGTGATCGAAGGTTCCTGAGTTGATGTATTTAGTACATCTTGAACTGTTTTCATTGTTGTTATTTTACTTGTTGTGGTGATGCATGAGGTTTCTGCCGTGCGGTTGGTGATATGGGGAATTTCACGAGGTCTCTACCGTGCCTTGTTTACTAAATATATTGCACATGCGGCGTGATAAGGTGGGATATGAGATTGAGAGTTGCGCATGTGGCGAGACAAGCGGGGACATGCTTATGCACGTGCGGCGAAACAAGGCGGGCATATACTTTACTATTGCACACATAGCAAGACAAGGTGGGCTATGTCAGGGATTGTTTGTGATACTTGTGTTGGCCTGAAGGCATTCCTTGTTGTTGATATTGTGTACTGAAACACTTACTGTGTGAGTTTATTTGTGTGGAAATTTGTGAGATGACAATGTACATGTTTCCCTTTTCTTTCCTTATGCTTATTGGTTGTTGAATCATGTTAGGACACCTGCACAAGCATACACGCAGTTAAGTACTATTAATGGATATTGGGTTCCTTGTTGTTGTCAAGTATAGCTACTCTTATTGTACTTACTGTATGGGTGTAAATGACACAATTGACACATGAGTCGTCCGTGAAGTTAGTACTCGAATGAGGGCGCAAGATGCCAAGTGTTAGGGTTAGAATATTGGGACCCGTGAATGGTGATTTGTCCGAGGTTCGGAACCTCGTGGATATGACTACGAATTTGATGTAGAAGTGGTTAAAGTTTTTGAGTCATTACCTGTCTGTGTTGTATATTTCCATCCCAGATTTGTTTGTGTTCTATTCAATCTTTTGTGTTATTTCATGGTTTCCGTTGACACTTATTGTTTTCCTTATTTATCGAATTCACTGTATTGTTAGCCATATTGTGTAGCCTTTATGTGTATATCGTTTTTCCCTTTATTCCTATATTGATACTTGTTCAGTTTATTAGACCAGTGGATGTCTTGACTAGTACTCGTCACTACTTCACCGAGGTTAGTCTTGATACTTACTTGGCCCCGCTGTGGCGTGCTCATACTACAGTTCTACGCATTTTTGTGCAGATCCAGGTATTGATCGTTAGTAGCTGTGCGGATTCTTGCTGAGAAGACTCATGGTAAACCTATCGTCACGTTCACAGGCTTTAGAGTCACCTTCCTATTTTTGCATTTACACTGTTTTTACTTACTTCAAAACAGTTGTAATTAGAAGTTGTAGGAAACTCTAATAGGATAATTTCACTTCCTTCGTTCCTATCGTGCGAGTTTATTGATCTTGAAACATGAAAATTTATCATTCCATTCTCTTACAAATGGTGAGGACATGAGCTGTAGATCTTGATGATGTTACCTCCGGAGCAGGTGCCGCCAGGGATAGAGGTAGAGACAGAGGTCGACGAGGGGTACGTGCCGCAGCTAGAGCACCTACAGTTCCAGTTGGGGGCCAAGCACCGGAGGCGCTTGTAGTTACACCTGGACTTCAGGAGATTTTGGCACAGTTCTGGGATATGATTGGTACCTTGTCTCAGGCGAGGTTTATTCCGGGTGCACCAGCTACTTCACAGAGCGGGGGAGGAGCTCAGACTCCCGTTGACCATACTCCAGAGCAGCAAGATCATGTTGGTCAGGTTCTAGGTGTCATGCCAGTACAACTTGGGGTCCCAGTTTCGCCCGTGGTTAGGGCAGCAGCATCTGAGGAAGAACAACTTAGACTTGAGAGGTACAAGAAGTACCACCCTCCTACCTTCAGTGCATTGGCGACAGATGATGCCCAGGGTTTCCTGGAGGAGTGTGTAAATACCCGTAGAATTTATATTTAAAATAATTCTCGAATAAGTTCTCGAGTTGTTATAGCTGTAGAAATTCTTAAAACGGACCTATTTTTAGTAAAAAGTACCCCGAAATTTGAGATATAATTTTCCAGAAATTGGGCGTTATGCGACGCACTATGAGATTTCATAACGGGTATGCGGACCGAATAATGGTTGCATGCATGGGCAGATCACTGCTCAAATTGAGGACAACTATGCAGCCCAGAATGCGATCACATTCTGGTTATGCGGCAGAGCTTTCAGGAATTGAAATCAAGATTGACTTCGTCACCGGTATTGACTTTGCCAGAAGGTACATAGGGATTTGTGGTTTATTGTGATACTTCAAGGGTTGGTTTGGGATGTGTGTTGATGCAACATGGGAAGGTTATAGCATATGCTTCCAGGCAACTCAAGAATCACGAGAAGAACTATCCGATGCATGATTTGGAAGTCGCGGCAGTCGTGTTTGCATTGAAAATTTGGCGGCATTATCTTTATGGGGTCCATGTGGATGTGTTCTCAGACCACAAGAGTCTTCAGTATTTGTTCAAGCAAAATGAGCTGAATATAAGGCAACGGAGGTGGTTGGAATTACTTAAGGATTATGATATGAATATCTTGTACCATCCAGGGAAGGAGAATATGGTGGCCAACACTCTTAGTCAGAAGTCTATGGGTAGTGTGGATCATTTGGAAGTAGATCAAAGACCTTTGGCTCGGGAGGTTTATCAGCTGGCCAGTCTGGGGGTTTGTCTTTCGACCTCAGGCGAAGGGGATGTGGTGGTACATAACGGAGCCGAATCGTCACTTGTGGCGGAAGTAAAAAAAAGCAGTTTAATGATCCAACATTGGCACAGTTGAGGGAGGCAATTCTGAATAACAAGATTTCGGCATTTTCACTCGACAGCGATGATGGTGTTTTATGGTGCCAAGGAAGACTATGTGTTCTGGATGTGGATAATCTTCGGGAGAGTGTAATGGAAGGCTCATAATTCTAGGTATTCTGTGCACCCAGGTTCTACGAAAATGTATCACGATCTCCGGGAGATTTATTGGTGGAGCGGTATGAAGAGGGGTGTGGCAGACCTTGTATCTAGATGTCCGAATTGTTAGAAGGTTAAGGCTGAGCATCAGCGGCCCTTTGGATTGACTCAGCTTATGGAAATACCTCTGTGGAAATAGGAGATGATCAATATGGACTTTGTGGTAGGGTTACCTCGCACTCAATGCAAGTTTGACTCAATTTGGGTATAGTGGATCGACTCACGAAATCAGCTCAATTTTTGCCGGTCAAGTCCACTGATACGGCGGAACAGTACACTCAGTTATATATCAAGGAAATAGTCAGACTGCCTAGTACTCCAGTTTCTATTATCTTAGATCGAGGGGCCCAGTTCATAGCTAATTTTTGGAGGAAATTCCAGCAAGGTTTGGGTACTCAGGTAAATCTCAGCACAACTTTCCACCCACAGACGGACGGTCAAGCGGAGCAGACTATTCAGACGCTTGAGGATATGTTACGGGATTGTGTTTTGGATTTCAAAGGTAGTTGGGATGATCACTTGTTGCTTATCAAATTTTCTTACAATAACAGTTTTCATGCTAGTATTCAGATGGCCCCGTTCGAGGCATTGTACGGAAGGAGGTGTAGGTCTCCAATTGGATGGTTCGAAGTTGGTGAGGCGGAATTGTTAGGGCCAGATCTTGTGCATCAAGCAATGGAAAAAGTTAGTCATTCAGGAGAAGATGAAAACTGCTCAGAGTCGTCAAAAATCCTATGCGGACGTTCGCCGTAGAGATTTGGAGTTCTAAGTAGATGATTGGGTATTCTTGAAGGTGTCTCCCCTGAAGGGAGTCATGCGGTTTGGGAAGAAAGGGAAATTGAGCCCTAGGTATGTTGGACCGTATAGGTGCTCAAAGGATAAGACAAGTGGCCTATCAGCTGGAGTTGCCCCTTAAAATGTCGTTAGTGCACCCGGTGTTCCATGTGTCTATGTTGAAGAAAGTGGTTGGAGATCCATCTTCNTGGTAATTCAGCCCACCATCTATAGTGCCTCTTCCCCATTCCGTCAGCTGTACTGGTGAGCCCCACTTCCTCTTGGGGCCGTGTGTGGTTCATGCCACTTCCTTTTGAGTTTGTTATGTATCGTAAGGTATAGCCGGGGCCTTGTTACCGGCAAGTATTGTATAAGTCCTTAGTATTCGTAGAGGCTCCGTAGACACACCGTGGGTGATGTACNTCCATCGTTCCAGTTGAGACTATTGAGGTGAACGAAGAATTATCATATGAAGAAGTTCCGGTTGCCATTCTTGATAGGAAAGTCCGAAAATTGAGGAACAAATAAATTGCTTCAGCTAAAGTGTTATGGAGAAGTCAACGAGTCGAGGAAGCCACGTGGGAAGCGGAAAAGGAAATGAAAGAAAAATATCCTCACTTGTTTGGTTAAGTCTAGTAGTGATCGTGCGAATTGTCATTTCTAAGCAATTATAAGTNAACCCCTTTGAAGTAAATGGAGTTATATGAAACGCATGTGATAGCTAAATGATTAATAGAAGTGTAGATTGGTAATGATTAATTGAAATGTATATGGTGTATTGGAGTGATTGAATTGTATGGGACTCAATAAAGTGACCAAATTATGTGCAAGTATGTGTCATTAATTGAACCATGTGTAAAATTGTGGTGTAAAAAGAATGAACTATGTGTAGTTGTTAAAGTGATTGAATATGTGCAAGCTGTTGAGGTAACAAAGTTATATACCAGTTGTGGGGATAACTGAAACTGTGTAATGGTGCTTGAAAATGTGATTCGGGGGCTCTCTGGCGATCGATCGCATTCCTGACCGCATTCCGTGTCGGGGATCCTATTTTCTAATTTTTAAAACCCGACCCCCTGTTCAATAAAACACCCCACCCCTTCATTTTTAACCATTTTCTGAACAAAATGAGAGAGAGGGGAGATAGGGTTCTTGAGAGAGAAAGCTTCATCTTTATCAATTGGATTTTCAAAGTCACTCAGGCCTGGAAATTTTGAGTAATCATCTTCTTCTTCATTCTAACAGGTAAGAATCCCCAACCCCTTTCCATTAGTTTTCGGGTTTTAAACAAAAAGGGACTCTCATGAATTGATTCTTGAAAATATAAGTGGATACCTTGCATGCATGATCATTAATGTCCATGATCTAGTAAGAGGAAGTGGGTTGGAGTGAAAATTCACAAAGAAGGGGTTGGAAATATAAGGGGTCACATAACATTCGATAAAATGCCTAAGAGAGTTCGGGTTGTATTCATGATTTCCAATTCTAAGATAAATGTGTTAAATTGTGCACTAGATTGACAGTACTAGACGGTTCGGTGAATTATGAGTAGAAGTTAAAAAGGAAATTCGACTCCAGGTATGTATGGCTAACCTTAATCTCCGTAAAATCACCCTGTTGATGCCTAAATATACGGAATGAGTTTCTTGTGGAGTAACTGTGAACAAATTGTCTGTGGAAAGACTGTGTTGAAATGTAAGACTTGCTAAATGTCTAAATTCTAAAATGTGGTGGTATGAAATGATGGTAATGAACTAAATGTGTGTATGTACTTATGTACTAAGGGCTATGTAGCAAGTGACGAAAGAAGGTCGGGAATTGATTTAATTGAACTTCATGATCATGACAATATCTTATATGATGCACTATTGGTAAGATTATTGTGGCTTGACCTCTTATGAGTTGTTGATTGAAATGAAATCATATTCTTGTTGATGAACACCTTTGTGGTTAAATGATTGGCTGGTAAGAACTATTACAAACTCATGATTGTTTGGTTGTTATGAAATGGTAGTCTTGATGGTTTGAAGCCATGTGATTGAATTGTGAATTGTTGTTGTTTCCTATGAATTGTGATGTCCGGTGGTGTCGGGTTGCACGCCGCAACATGAAGGAATAAGGGTGGAGAGGTAAAAAGGGTGTAAATTGTCCGGTGGGATCGGGTTGCATGCCGCAGCATAATAAATGATGTTGAAATGTGATTGTCAGGTGGGATCGGGTTGTGCCCCGCAACAGGAAGTAATAAGGGTGGAATGTTGAGAAGGAACAAGGGTGGAGTGTGATTGTGTTGAGATGAAAAATGTGTGAGACCATTAATTGCAATTGTTCTGCATCACTGTGTATTACATGTTGGTTTGCTTAACTGTTTGCTAGCTGTGCATTTCCTGATTTTACTTAGAGTAAAGTTTGTTCATACATACTAGTACTATTCAATGGTACTAACGTCCCTTTTGCCGGGGGCGCTACATTTTTATATTGAATGTAGGTGGTTCCATAGCATGGTAATTCAGCCCACCATCTATAGTGCCTCTTCCCCATTCCGTCAGCTGTACTGGTGAGCCCCACTTCCTCTTGGGGCCGTGTGTGGTTCATGCCACTTCCTTTTGAGTTTGTTATGTATCGTAAGGTATAGCCGGGGCCTTGTTACCGGCAAGTAT
Organism: Nicotiana knightiana; assembly: GCA_005239525.1. NCBI lineage: Eukaryota > Viridiplantae > Streptophyta > Magnoliopsida > Solanales > Solanaceae > Nicotiana > Nicotiana knightiana. The sequence goes on from ML397163.1 coordinate 128,894, forward strand.
TGTATAAGTCCTTAGTATTCGTAGAGGCTCCGTAGACACACCGTGGGTGATGTACATATGTATTTTGGGGTAGTAATTGTGCGTTCTCGGAATCGTGATCCACGTTGGTAAATGAATGTATGTACGTATCATGTATGCTTTTGGGTAATCAAATATTGAAAAAGTTAAAAAGGTAGAAAGGAACTCAATTTGTAAATCTATGTTTAAACACAAACTTGTTACTTCATAAGGGATAATGTATATGGTCAACACGGGGAAATGCGTGGGGTAGGAAAGTCGAATCCAGGTCCGCTTGACTGGGGTCACCCGGTTGAGCGCCGGTCGTGTCCCTTGATTTGTGGGGCGTGACAGAGTGTCACCGCATTCTTCGTATTATGGGTATTATGGCGACGAGCAGGGTTGCTTTTGTTACATTTCATCTCAGGGGAGCGATTTATCAGGGTGGCGGTAATATGAATTGGGTAGCCCGGCCAAGTCAGCTTCACTTACATGGGGTCAGTTTTTAGAGATGTTTTTGAGGGAGTTTGTACCTCAGTCCCTCCGAGATGCATGGCGTTTGGAGTTTGAGCAGCTGCGCTAGGGCATTATGTCAGTATCAGAGTATGCCATCAGATTCAGTGATTTGGCCAGACACGCACCTACTTTGGTTGCTACAGTTAGGGATCGTGTTCGTAGATTCATTGAGGGTCTCAGGCGTGATATTCGGTTCAGCATGGCTTGGGAGTTAGAGTCAGATATTTCATTTTAGCAGGTGGTAGGGATAGCTCGCAGAGTTGAGGGCATGTTGGATCATGAGAGAGATGACAGGAGGGATTATGAGAGAGATGTCAGGCGGGGCTGTGAGAGGGAGGACAGACGAGGTCAGGAGAGAGAGAGAAGATAGGTGAGGAGGCCTCGTAGGTCAGAGATATCTACTGGTCCTTATTGTGGAGATAGGGTATGACACGGTAGAGGTTTTGTGGGTCAGCCAAATCTGTTTGCATTACCGACATCGCATGGAGTTTCAGGTACTCATGGGTCTCAGAGTACTCGTACTGCACAGTTTCCACAACCACGTCAACAGAGAAGTTGTTTTGAGTGTGGATATATCAACCACATAGTGAGAGATTGTCCTAGCCTCCGGGCAGATGGGTCACATCGGGGTATTCACGCTAGTGGGGGGAGCCCAAGAGGGGGAGGCCCGGCCCGTTGATGTGTTTCATATATTATACTGGAGGCCGTTGTGCCAGATGTTATCATACATGTATGTTTTGATCTATTACCTTGGAGCACCATTTGTACATTTATATCGATTATACTTGTCGGGACGAGTTCCTTTATTTGTTGCTCCACTTATGGATGAGTTCCGTGATTAGCACTCTGTTTATGTGCTTGCCCTGATGGGAGGTTCTATGGGTGGTAAGCCGTGTCTATCATTTGTTGTTATTATTCACTGAGAGTGGTGAGACTAGCGGTGAGTCCTTGTGGTTCATCATGGTAGACCTGATGTGATTTTTCCTGAGTATTTAGGTTACGAGCTGTGATTTGATACTTTACCGGGGTGAGAGTTTAGTGAGTGTGTGATCTTATTGGAAGATCTAAGTTAGTGGAAGATTTCAATTGGTATGATATATAATCGATATGTGATTTATAGTTTAGGGCGAGACCCTCGCGATCTCTTGAGATTCGATGTGTTGAACCGGGCTGAGTACCGGCGGAAATCATATCAGGACGGGGTCCTTGTGATTCGTTTGTGTGCTTTAATTATTTCCTTGTTATATTGTTTTGTAGGTTAGCATTGATAGAGAGTTGTGCCTGTCGGGCTTATTTGATAGTTTCCTTATGTGTTCTCTTTTCATATTCAGTCATTTCCGTTATGTGCTTCTTGAGTTTTAGCTAGCGTAATGTGTGCCCGGTGGTGTTAGTTATAGCTTGGTGATTTGGATGTAAAGGTATGAGATCCTCTTGTTTCTTGCATTATTATCAGTGTGATGGAGGTTTGAAACAGAGTTCTATCGGATATGAGGCTAATTGTCGATGCTGAGTTGATTTCGGGAAACTATTGTGATCAGAAGTGTTAGTAAAGACCTATGTGTGGTGTGTTATGTTGTGTGGTCGTACCTTGTGGGTGTAGGCATGAGTTTATGTATCTGGTTGAGACTGATACTGGATATAGATTTAAAATCGAGTCTTGTGGAAATGAAGAGAAGGTGAGAAATTGGGGTCTGAGGCTTATGGGTGTTAGTAGAAAGGCTAAATCGCAGTTGATATGGTGTCGTCAGGCTTATGTAGATTGGGGTGACGTGGGATCACCCGCGAGTGTATTTTGGAAGTGTGCATTCAGTTATTTGAAGACTTCGAGGCAAATCTTGGCACGTTCGAGGACGAACATTTATTTTAAGAGGGGGAGAATGTAACGACCTGACCGGTCGTTTTAATAATTTAAGCTCCATTCGGTGGCATAAGGTCTTGAACAACTTCACATTGTGTATATCAACCTGCTTGCATGGTTGGATTCAGTTACTGGATAATTTGGAGTCGAATTGGAAGAAGGATTTTAGTTTCGGAAGCTTAAGCGGTGGAATTTGACCCGAATTTGACTTCTTATGTAAACGGATCCAGAATAAGTTTTGGATAATGTCAACAGCTTCGAATGGTGATTTTGAGCTTAGGCGTGCATCCGTATTTGGACTTAGAGGCCCCTATAGTAATTTGAGGCAATTCAGCGAAAAGTTGGAACATTTGAAGTTTGAAAAATGGAGTGGTTTGACCACAGTTGACTTTTTGAGATATCGAGGTTGGAATGCTATTCTGAGAGTTGGAGCAGCTCCGTTATGTGAATTGGGACTTTCCTGCAAAATTTGGCATCGTTCTGGGTTGAATTGATAGGTATCAGCATGAGTTTAGAAGTTTAAAGAATTGGAAGTTCATAAGCTCGATATATGGTGTGATTCATAGCTTCGTCGTGTTTTGATGTGATTTGAGGCCTCGAGAGGGTCCGTATTAGAGTATGGAACTTGTTGTTATGCTTGGACGGGGTCCCGAGGGCCCCGGGTGTGTTTCGGACGAGTCGCAGATGAATTCCATGGTTTTAGGAAGGCTGACCTCTGGTGTAATCGCACCTGCGGACCTTGGGTGCAAGTGCGATGGAGGAAGTGCATGTGCGAGGAAGGCTGGTCTGGGCAGTCTCCACAGATGCAGAGAGATGGCCGCGGGTGCGGGCTACAGGTGCGGTTCTTGAGACGCAGATGCGGTTGTAGCCCTTAAGTGAAAATTCGCAGGTGCAGTTTGGTGTACCACAGAAGCGGTTGAGCAGGTGCGCCTAATTGTCCGTAGATGCGGAATTACTGGGCAGATTCATGTAAGTCGAGGGTTGTCTAGTTTCATCATATTTTGAGTTGGACTTTGTATTTGGGAACGATTTTTGGGGGTTTTCAAGCTAATCGAGTGGGTAAGTGTTCTTCACCTAGAATTAAATATATTCCATGATTTAGTATTTGTTTTTATCATTGAAATTGTGTTTTTAGTTGGAAAAAATGTTGGTTTTTTGAAGAAATTCCTAAAACAAAATTTCATGATTTGAGGGGCGAAATGGTATCGAAATTTGGTAATTTTTGTATGGTTGAACTCATTTTGGAATGGGTATTAGGATTTTGTAAAATTAGTCGGGTTTCGAGGTACGGGCCCGAGGGTCGTCTTTTGGACCGATTTTACAATTTGATAAATATTTAGACTTTATTATCCGGAATAGTTTCTTATAAGTTTTATGTGTGCTTTGAAGTTGTTCTAGTTGGTTTTGAGCCGTCTGGAGGCCTTTTCACCCGAGAAGTCCATTCTAGAGTACCGGGTTGTTATCTTTGAGGTAAGTATCTTGCCTAACCTTGTGTGGAGGAATTTTCCCTTAGGATTTGAGTCTTCTATATTGATTGTAGTCCGTGTACGCGAGGTGACGAGTGCGTGCTCAAACTTATTTCTGGAAAGTTGACCCTTTAGAAATCTTAGGTCCTTATATTCCCTGATTATGAATTGTCCTCGGCATGATTGAATTCCTAATTTCGAGTTTCATGTTTATTCTCTTAAATGTAGAATTTTCTACTTTTGGATTCACTCTTATTTCCCATTTGACTCCTAATTGACTTATTTGAAGATTTTATTCCTATTACTGTCATACTATGTCTCCTTAACTGCTTATCTCTAATTGCAATTATCTTCATCTCATCCTATAATTGTTTGGTCTTAACGAAGGTTTATTATTACTTTCATATTGCTTGTCCTTAAGTGAAATTGTTGAATACTCTCAAAACTGCCTGACCTTAAAGAAAGTTTGGATAGACTATACCTTAGTTGACTTGCCGCACATAGAGTTAATGGATTCGTGTTGATCTCTTGTTGGCTTTCCATAAATAGAATTTTTTATAATTTATTTAATTGTTTTTATTAAATTATTTTTTCCTTACTCTCCTATTTTAAAATCTGGCCCAAAATTAGGATTAATTTCGGACCAGACAAGCCCCAAATCCCTAGCCCAATCCAAACGCCTCTTTTATCCCCAACCTAGTCCAAAAACCCCCTCCCGCATTTTTATTTATATAAGTATTTCACATTTACGATGAAATTTCTGCAAATTGACCCACCACTTTTTATTCTGGACAAAGGAATCCTATCTAATTCACTAATTCGGGGGAAGATACTGAATTTTTGTATTTGAAAAAGATTTCCGTAGGGATCTATTTAGTATGGAGATCTTGGCACAATAAGGTGAACTGTCATTATATATCAATCTTTTGCTCTGGCTGCTATTGACTTGACTACATTGCGACCCAACTCTTGTTAAATTCTAGCCGTGATCGCAAAGACTCACAACACTCCTCCCCATTCTCCTTATATCCCCTCACGAAACCCTAATCTCTATTTCTCTTCATCAGCCGACATCAAACACCCATCCCTCCCACCGAAACCCTAGACGCCCTCTCAATCTTCCCTGAATCCGCTCATCATGGATTCCTTTCATGATTTTCTTGCCTTTTATGTGTTACCTCAGTATTATTTGTGTAACGACCCAAACCGATGGGCAGCGACGAGCACCCAGTATCTTACTCAACCGAGCACCAACGTAATGTATCTTTCTTATTACATCATCATATACATGTGTCATACGAGCCTAATAGGCCAACATAATAATTTATAAACTCAAAACATAGGCCGAAAAATCCGTAAAATCTTTCACGTACACGACATATGTATACAAGCCTCTAAAATGTCATAAAGGTCGGGACACAGTCCCGCCATGCCAAACAATACACGTCTAAATCATACTAACCAAACAAGCAACTCCGAAGCAAATGGAGTGCACCAACATCTTCCACTGAGCTGATAGCCTACTTGGAGGGCTTTCGACCTGTCTATTGGGACATGCGAGCATGAAATGCAACGTCCCCAGGAAAAAGGGATGCCAGTACGAAAAATGTACCGAGTATGTAAGGCACATAAATAAATACATAAGAGACATGGATGACATATAGAGTACATGACTCAACCTGTAAGTCTGAATAACTTTATAAATCATAAATTACTTTTAGCGTCATGCATATGCGTATGAATGTTATGTCGTGCATAGGTACATGTTTCATAACATCATCAGCCTTTGAGGGCATCTCATCATATCATATCGGCCATTGTGGGCAAAATCATCATCGTATACCAGCTAATCAGGTGGTGGTACGTATATAACGCAATAACCTTTCCCATATCCCATATACATATATATGCGTATATAATGCTGTTTGAATACGTATACATATATACACGTATATAATGCCGTTTGAATCATATTTCAGTCATTATGGGCAACATCATCATCATATACCAGCTGATCAGGTGGTGGTGCGTATATAACGCCATAACCTTTTCCCATATCCCATATACATATATTTACATATATACGCGAATATAATGACATCTGGTCATGGGTCAATGTGCATATGTAAATGCATGAAATGCATATGAAATACGTCGATAAAATCTCTCGGTACGTCATAAGGACATTATGCCTCTGATTAATATCATGAAATAAACTTTACCAACATACGTATTTTCGAGACCCATGAACAGAAGATAATAATAATTCACATGGGGAATCAAGAATATAGACACCCCTAGTATTTCTATGAATAGAGTAATTTATGGAAACCATGAGTTTGCTCGTTTCTTCCGTATAATTTGGACCATGCCAAAAGAAAGAANCGTGCATTTTCTTGTTTCTTCTGTGTCACATAGATCATGCCAAAAAGAAAGGAGGGATAGCCTTAACATATCTAGACCGATTCTCTTGACAATTCCTCTAACACATGTCTTGTGTAACGGACATGTAACGGCGAATTGAAGTAGGAAAAAATCCGTATGATATTCTTGAGAAAGAATATACCGGGCTTCTTTAGAATTTCAAAATTGTCACATTTCTAAGATGCTTACGAAATTTTTGCTTGATCCTTGAATTCTTGCTTGAATTTATTGAAATAGAATGTCAGTCACGTTACCAAGGAAAATTGCCTTCTATTTTTTATATAAGCAACTCTTTTTAGAGAGGTATTATGTATTAATGGTGTGGGCCCCACTAATTTGGTGACTTGTCCACAAATCTTACTAAGTTTTGGCACCTTAATATGTGACTTTAAGAGTCACAATTTAGAGCTAGTCTTGCTGCCACGTTTTGGGGTGGGCAGGCTTAATCTTTATCCGGTAATTAGGTAATGTCTCGTTACTCGGTAATTAATCAATTACCCGCATAATTAAGAAATATCTCAAATTACTTTAAAATACAACTCAATTTTAATATACTTTATATATACCCTACTGTCATGGTCACGTGGTACCTCGTATGGCACTAGTCCATAAATACCGAGTATTTTAGCTCGGGCCGTATTTTATCCTAACATGCCAAACTTGGGCGAAAATTCATTTTCTTTGACTTGCTTCCCCTCTCACCTTCACAAATTTACTTATCACTTTTTTGAAATAGCGTAATGCTTAAAATCTCAAAATAATCTCATCCCCGAACTTACGTCGATTAACTTACGATGAAACTTTAACATATGAAAATGCGGGATGTAACATCATTCCCCCCTTTGAAACATTCGTCCTCGAATGTTGACTGGTGCTCTTATCATTTTCATAGGCTATGTCTTCCGAATACTTTATTGCTCTCCTTGCCATCTAGGCAACTGTTCTGTGATTAAATCCAAAGGCCAGGGCATTCCCCCCATTTAGGCCTCTTTCTCAGACCATTACTTATGGTCGGAATCCTTCCAGTCTCGTAACTATTTCTACCTTCTATCATGCAGCCTGTACGACTCTGAACTTGTAAGTGCGTTTATGCGTCTCTTCTCTCCTTTTTCCTCCAGCTTTTAACCAATTTCTGGGCCTTACTTTGTGAACATATACAGAGCTTAATAAGATGTCCTTCTGGGCATCTATAGGTATACTGAAGTTCTCCGCTCGATTTATCGTTATTGTGGTATACAACCAACTTCAAGTTACTCTTGTTGCTTATCCTATATGTATAAATCTATGTCATTTAATACTTCTTCATTACTGTTCATCTTAAGAATGACGACCTAATATCACCTCATACTTTGTGACTTTTGTCCATCCATTGCCGATTCGCCTTAATGTAGATGTATCATCTATCAGTGATAACTTGATCTCTTATGTAACACTGTCGCTAGGGCTCACGTCTCATCGTAGAACATTTGAAGTGATTGTCTTGATCCACCTGGGGGTGATACGATACTATACTTCCATAATCATATTTCATAGCATCCTAGTGTAATTTACCTTACGTGGGTATTTTAATCCTATACAATTCATGAAATCATTACTCAATTGAAGGCCCAAACGTCATCCTTCCTCTATCACAATTACACCTTCATTATACTATTAGAGTAGCATCTATCTCTTCTAAATGCCATTAGTCTTTGACTCATTTGAGTTCATTTAGGATATACTGAGCTTTGTATAACTTAGAGAAACCATCAGCTCTTCTTGTTTTCGTGGGCTTAATCCCGAGGACTTATCCATTCTCGTGACCTTCTCACTTGCCCTTTCTTATCCTTACTCCTGTCTTCCTAAAACCTTGTCGCTTTACCATAATTTAGCTTGCGACCTACACATATCTATTTGTATTACTCGCAACCTTCCTTCAACTTACTTTCATCATAGGTTCCCTTGTGTTATTCAGGAACATCATTCGAGACATCACACCATCTCTAACTTTTCTTTACTCTCTTAACTAGACCTTTCCGCACCTAGAAATCATAGGCTGGATGATATACCACTGAAGACGCCGCTATCATTCCTGGATATTGAATCCCCGTGCTTCTAGCCTTTTATCCGCAATATGGACTATTCAAAACTTTTTGCATTTTAGTATCTCGTACGTTGTTCAACTTTACCTTTCTTACCTTAAAATCTTGCATCGTATCTTTTATCTCTCTTATGCCCTCCCTTCCACATATGTATAATTCACGTTCACAACTTGAAGCTCTATTATAATACTTGCACTTCTGGTGCCTATACAATCCGATGAGAGCTCCATACTGAATTTTTATGAGGCTGGTATTTTCTAACTGGCTTTTGTCGTATAACCATTATAGAATATGGTTGTTGTAATATCTCCCTTTTACATTTTATTTTAAGAGTACTTCTGTAATATTCTCAATCACGATTTCTATAATTTCTGGGTCCAATAACCGAATTCCTAATTTACTTCGTTAATGTAACTCTTTAGTTTCCTCCTTCTTCTGATCGGCCTTTATGTCGACTTAAATTATCTCCCACTCCGGGGTTCATGGTATTATTTATTCTGTTTAGCCATTTATGGGCGTTGAGGAATATGCATGATACAACCCTTTAACAATTTAATCCTTCGTTTACGACCTGGGCTTAATTCTTTCTTTTATCGTATACCAGAATCTTCTACGGTTGTATATGCTGCATGTATAAACCCCGAACCCTTAAGTGTGTTCATGACATAACCAATTCTTGATCATTGATCGAATTATTTCTTTCGTTCCATCTTAGCTTTCTTTCAAGGTAAGCTATTACTTTTCCTGGTCTTTCTGCTCCTGCGTTGCATCCATACTTAGCTTATCTTAGTGCCTACACATGCCAGAGTTTTCGTATAACTCATATGATCTCGAATATTACTTTTAATTTTACTTCCCGTTCATTATCCACGGTAGGTGCTACTTTCCTTTGGAGTGCTTCCAATGTTGTTGTGAGACTGTTGTTACAGGACCATTTCCTCTTTAGGTCATTGTGCTTTGGTTGAAGCCTTCTTCCTTATTTCTTCAACTAGTCTTTTATTGTGGTACTTAGAGGGGGGGATCCTCCAACTCTTGTAAGGCTGCGAGCTTATCACATCGTATGCCTGACGAAATTTTTGATGTTCTTCCTCGCCTATAATTACCCTTAGTCACTTATCTCCACGCCCTTATGCTTGTAAGGTTACTCCTGAACTAATGTTTTGACTGCCTTCATGGTCACACTTTCTTTTATTTCCATAACACACATACGGTACCTTTAACTACCCCGACTCCTGTCTCAATATATGTCAAGTATTATAATGACATTACTGCGAGGCTGAATTCTCTATGTTAGGGTTCGCTATATTTATCTTGTGTAATCTGCTGATCTGTCTGTAGTCTCTTGTCCAGTCATGACTAGGCTCTTCCTGAATCAACTACTAATTACTCGTTGGCCCATCCTCATATCCATATTCCGCGAAATATTTATTGTTACTTTGTCTTTAACTTACCTCACGCACTGGCTCCTTATTAATCAATAATATCTCGGGAAGGAACCCTTACTTCCTCTCCCTAACGTCGTGTTTGCATAATGCTCTGATATCGTAGCATATCTGTAAGCTTGAATAAGTGCAATTTCACCCCTTTTTCATTTTATCGCATTCTTCCTTTACCATTCCATAATTACTAGAACCACTTAATTCTGATGTAATATCACGTCATTCCATATTCCCCCCTTTAGGGGAGTACTAAGAGTTGGAGCTACGACAATCTGCCTATACATGTTCTACCTCTTCATTTTTGGCGTCCTTTCACATTATCGATGATCTTTACTCTCCTTGTGGTGATCCTTTTATATTAAGGATAACGAAATTCCTTACTCGCGAGGTGACAATTACTATAACTGGCACATACAGTCTCTTAAGCTTAATTTTTTTTCTCACATTGCTTACTTTAGGGAAGCGTCTTCCTGAATGATCATTCTCTGAATTTCTCATGAATCTTTTTCTGTTGTCCATTCTATTATTGCCGGCACGAAATCTGAAATTCTCATGATGTCGACCATTATCAAATCAGTAAATCCCTAATTCATGTTTACTTTATCTTGTTCACCAGCCCATACTGATTTCTATTACTCTGGGGCCTAACTTTTCCTTCTGTTAATCACGTTAGAGTCGCGAACTTATTTCTCGAAATGAGGACGTGGTTGTATGGCCTATACTCTTTTGTTGTCTTAAGGCCCATCACCCCTGGTCTCTTTCTTCATTTGACTATGTATTCTGTAACACTGTCATCTTTTTGACCTACCTTTGTTATCCATGTATCACATCTTACTCTTTAATGCTTCACTATCTCTCTTCTTATTTCCTGCTAACATTTCTGTCTATCACTTTATTCTGAAACTTCAACAAGATATTCTTTCACTTTTAGTTCTCCTTGCTTCATTCATCGTCTCTTCGGGTTGCTCAACGTCCTTGCTCTACTAGGGATGGGAGCCATACCAAGGTAATATTTATCCCTTCGAGGCTTCCAGTGCCTATCTTTGTAGTACTCATATCTAGTTGTACTATCTTAGAGTGCACTATCTAGGTGTCTCACAAGGAGATCTATTAGAACCTTTGTAATATCCTTCGGAAATTTCAACTAACGGAAATCATTTTTTGGGTTACTCTAACCCCAGCCGGATCCTACTATCATGTCCTTCTCTTAAACAATATCTGTTAGCTCCCATAGGGCATGACTGAGATAAGTGTGGCCGATTGTACGTACATCTATTACTGTTCAAGGTAATTCAAAATTCTTATATCTCCCTTCCTGAATGATAAATAATGATAATCTTTATTAATTGGGTACCTGGTATCCTTCTTCACCTTGCTTCTTTTACTTGCTGCAACTTGCATCTAACTTCCGATTCTGTTACTCCTTTTTACCGTAAGAGAGGATAAGTATTCTTTCCTTAATGCTTCTTATCAAGAACCGTGCACCTTTTAGTACACACATGATCTGCTGAAGACCTCGTATTTAGTCATCATAAGCAAGATGCAAAATCGAGTTCCTCTAATTCAACATTTCCACAGCTATATCACTTATCAATCATCTTTCTGAATATAGGCATCGTCTTATTACAAATAAAATAGAAGTTCGGAATTTGAATTCTTATAAGTGAGCTCTACCACACGATCTAGAGTAAGAAGAAAGAGTGACAGTCCTAAATGCCTGTAGCCTCCTGCTTATAAGTGTGGTGCATGACACACCCATAAACAAGACTCTACTAGACACGGCTTGTAGACTCCCTAGGACAGAACTGCTCTGATACCACTTTTGTCACGACCCAAACCGATGGGCCGCGACGGGCACCCGGTACCTTACTCAACAGAGCACCAACGAACGTATCTTTCTTATTACATCATCATATATATGTGACATACGTGCCTAATATGCCAACATAATCATTTATAAACTCAAAACATAGGCCGAAAAGGCCGTACAATCTTTCACGTACATGACATATGTCTACAAGCCTCTAAGAGTACATAAAAGTCATAAAGTTCGGGACAGAGTCCCGCCATGCCAAACAATACACGTCTAAATCATACTAACCAAACAAGCAACTCCGAAGCAAATGAAGTGCACCAACATCTTCCGCTGAGCTGATAGCCTACTTGGAGGGCTCTCGACCTATCTATTGGGACCTGCGGGCATGAAACACAACGTCCCCAGGGAAAAGGGATGTCAGTACGAATAATGTACCGAGTATGTAAGGCACATAAATAAATACATAAGAGACATGGATGACATATAGAGTACATGACTCAACCTGTAAGTCTGAATAACTTTGTAAATCATAAATTACTTTTAGCGTCATGCATATGCGTATGAATGTCATGTCGTACATAGGTATATTTTTCATAATATCATCAGCCTTTGAGGGCATCCCATCATATCATATCGGCCACTGTGGGAAAAATCATCATCGTATACCAGCTGATCAGGTGGTGGTGCGTATATAATGCCATAACCTTTCCCATATCCCATATACATATATATACATATATACATACGCGTATATAATGTCGTTTGAATACACATACATATATACGCGTATATAACACCGTTTGAATCATATTTCAGCCACTGTGGGCAACATCATCATCATATACTAGATGATCAGGTGGTGGTGCGTATATAACGCCGTAACCTTTTCTCATATCCCATATACATATATTTACATTTATACGCATATATAATGACATCTAGTCATGGGTCAATGTGCATATGTATGTGCATATGAAATACGTCGATAAAATCTCTCGGTACGTCATAAGGCCATTATGCCTCTGATTAATATCATGAAATAAACTTTACCAATATACATATTTTCGAGACCCATGAACAGAAGATAATAATAATTCACACGGGGAATCAAGAATATAGACACCCCTAGTATTTCTATGAATAGAGTAATTTATGGAGACCGTTCATTTGCTCGTTTCTTCTGTGTCACATAGATCATGAAAAAAAATAAAGGAGGGATATCCTTAACATACCTGGACCGATTCTCTTGACAATTCCTCTAACACACGTCTTGTGTGACGAACATGTAATGTGAATTGAAGTAGGGAAAAATCCGTATGATATTCTTGAGAAAGATTATACCGGGCTTCTTTAGAATTTCAAAATTGTCACATTTCTAAGATGCTTACGAAATTTTTGCTTGATCCTTGAATTCTTGCTTGAATTTATTGAGACAGAATGTCTGTCATGTTACCAAGGAAAATTACCTACCATTTTTTATATAAGCAACTCTTTTTAGAGAGGTCTTATGTATTAATGGTGTGGGCCCCACTAATTTGGTGACTTGGCCACAAATCTTACGAAGTTTTGACACCTTAATATGTGACTTTAAGAGTCATAATAGAGCTAGTCTTGCTGCCACGTTTTGGGGTGGGCAGGCTTAATCTTTATCCGGTAATTAGGTAATGTCTCGTTACCCGGTAATTAATCAATGACCCGCATAATTAAGAAATATCTTAAATTACTTTAAAATACAACTCATTTTTAATATACTTTATATATACCCTACTGTCATGGTCACGTGGTACCTCGTATGGCACTAGTCCATAAATACCGAGTATTTTAGCTCGGGCCATATTTTATCCTAACATGCCAAACTTGGGCAAAAATTCGTTTTCTTTCACTTGCTTCCCCTTTCACATTCACGAATTTACTTATCACTTGTTTGAAATAGCGTAATTCTTAAAATCTCAAAATAATCTCTTCCCCCAACTTATGTCGATTAACTTACGACGAAACTTTAACATACAAAAATGCGGGATGTAACAATTTGCAAGACTATGGAGTCACTTAGTACTTGCTTGAATTTGGCAAGTACCATCTCTCAGATTCGGGCCGTTCAACTTCAATCGCTAAGATCTGGACAATATCTCGTCCATATACATGGAAGAATCGTCGATTTCTTATACCAGTAGACAAATTTTCAAACGTTGAACTCTAATTAGGGTTTGATTTTCAATTTCTTTCCTTTACTGGTTTTTTTATGATTGCATGTATGTTTTTCCTTTATTTGTTCATGGATGATTGATTCCTTTCCTTTTTTACTAGCTTGATTTAACTACTATATGAACCCCTCCCTATTCCCCTTTAAGACTGAATTTTAATCATCGGGATTCACTAAAAATAGAAGTTATTACTCTATTATTCTCTTATTCTCTTCTTCTATACTCTGGTTCTTGGCCGGCTGAAAGCCAAGGCCACCAGACTTCGATTTTCAACTTTTCTTGGTGCGATCACTTCTCGGGGTTTATTTTGTAACGACCCGACCGGTCGTTTTAAGAATTTAAGCTTCGTTCAGTGGCATAAGGTATTGAACAACTTCACATTGTGTATATCAACTTGCGTGCATGGTTGGATTCAGTTACCGGATAATTCAGAGTCGAAATGGAAGAAGGATTTTAGTTTCGGAAGTTTAAGCGGTGGAATTTGACTGAAATTTGACTTTTTATGTATACGGCTCTGGAATAAGTTTTGGATAATGTCAACAGCTTTGTATGATGATTTTGAGCTTAGGCGTGCGTCCGGGTTTGGGCTTAGAGGTACGTGGAGTAATTTGAGGAAATTCGGAAAAAAGTTGGAACATTTGAAGTTTGAAAAATGGAGTGGTTTGACCACAATTGACTTTTTGGGATATCGTGGTCGGAATGCAATTCTGACAGTTGGATCAGCTTTGTTATGTGAATTGGGACTTGTCCGCAAAATTTTGCGTCATTCCGGGTTGAATTGATAGGTTTCGACACGAGTTTAGAAGTTTAAAGAATTGGAAGTTCATAAGCTCGATTCATGGTGCGATCCATAGCTTCGTCGTGTTTTTATGTGATTTGAGGCCTCGAGCGGGTCCGTATTAGAGTATGGAACTTGTTGGTATGCTTGGACGGGGTCCCGAGGGCCTTAGGTATATTTGGGACGAGTCGCAGATGAATTCCATGGTTTGGGAAGGCTGAGATCTGGTGTAATCGCACCTGAGGACCTTGGGCATAGGTGCGATGGAGGAAGCGCATGTGCGAGGAAGGCTGGTCTGGACAGTCTCCGCAGATGCGGAGAGATGGCCGCACGTGCGGGCCGCAGATGCTGTTCTTGAGACGCAAATGCGGTTGTGGCCATTAAGTGAAAATTCGCAGGTGCGATTTGGTGGACCACAGAAGCGGTTGCGCATGTGCTCCTAATTGTCCGCAGATGCGGAACTATTGGGAAGATTCATATAAGTCGAGGGTTGTCTATTTTCATCATATTTTGAGTTTTGGACTTCGTATTTAGGAGCGATTTTTGGGGGTTTTCAAGCTAATCGAGTGGGTGAAGTGTTCTTCACCTAGAATTAAATGCATTCCATGATTTAGTCTTTGTTTTTATCATTGAAATTGTGTTTTTAGTTGGGAAAAATGTTGGTTTTTTGAAGAAATTACTAAAACGAAATTTCATGATTTGAGGGGCGAAATGGTATCGAAATTTGGTAATTTTTGTATGGTTGAACTCATTTTGGAATGGGTATTCAGATTTTGTAAAATTTGTCGGGTTTCGAGGTGCGGGCCCGGGGGTCGGCTTTTCAACCGATTTTAGAATTTGATAAAGATTTAGACTTTATTGTCCGGAATAGTTTCTTATAAGTTTTATGTGTGCTTTGAATTTGTTCTAGTTGGTTTTGAGATGTCTGGAGGCCTTTTCACCCGAGAAGTCCATTTTAGAGTACCAGGTTATTGTCTTTGAGGTAAGTATCTTTCCTAACCTTGTATGAGGTAATTTTTCCTTAGGATTTAAGTCTTCTATGTTGATTGTAGTCCGCGTACTCGAGATGACGAGTGCGTGCTTAGACTTATTTGTGGAAAGTTGACCCTTTAGGAATCTTAGGTCCTTATATTCCCTGAGTATGAATTGTCCTCGGCATGATTGAATTTCCTAATTTCTAGTTTCATCTTTATTCGCTTAAATAAAGAATTTCCTGCTTTTGGATTCACTCCTGTTGCCTATTTGACTTGTTTGAAGATTTTATTCCTATTACTGTCATACTATGTCTCCTTAACTGCTTATCTCTAATTGCAATTATCTTCATCTTATCCTATAATTGTTTGGTCTTAGCGAAGGTTTATTATTACTTTCATGTTGCTTGCCCTTAAGTGAAATTGTTGAATACTCTCAAAACTGCCTGACCTTAAAGAAAGTTTGGATAGACTATACCTTAGTTGACTTGCTGCACATAGAGTTAACGGATTCGTGTTGGTCTCTTGTTGTTAACCCGTGCATTTAGGTATGAGTGTTACATGTTATTTTCCTTCCTTGTTGAGCGGTTCCTAATATGCCTAGATTTCCTTATTATGTTTTTTTCTCGTGAACTGGTTTTGTCTATCTTGTGATCGAAGGTTCCTGAGTTGATGTAATTTAGTATATCTTGAGCTGTTGTCATTGTTTTTGTTGTACTTGTTATGGTGATGCACGAGGTTTCTGTCGTGCAGTTGTTGATATGGAGAGTTTCACGAGGTCTCTGTTGTGCCGTGTTTAATATTGATATCGCACATGCAGCGTGATAAGGTGGGATATGAGATTGAGGGTTGCGCATGTGGCAAGACAAGGGGGGACATGCTTATGCACGTGTGGCAAAACAAGGCAGGCATATACTTTACTATTGCACACATGGCGAGACAAGGTGGGCTATGTCAGGGATTGTTTATGATATTTCTGTTGGCCTGGGGGCATTCCTTGTTGTTGATATTGTGTACTGGAACACTTACCGTGTGAGTTTATTCGTGTGGAAATTTGTGAGATGACAATGTACGTGTTGCCCTTTGCTTTCCTTATGCTTATTGGTTTTTGAATCATGTTAGGACACCTGCACAAGCATACACGCAGTTAAGTACTATTAACGGATGGTTCCTTGTTGTTTTCAAGTATAGCTACACTTGTTCTACTTACCGTATGGGTGGAAATGACCCAACTGGCACGTGAGTCGTCCGTGCAGTTAGTACTCGAATGAGGGCGCAAGGTGCCAAGTGTTAGGGTTCGAATATTGGGACCAGTGAATGGTGATTTGTCCGAGGTTTGGAACCTCGTGGAGATGACTACGAATTTGATGTAGAAGTGGTTGAAGTTGTTGAGTCATTACAAGTCCGTGTTGTATATTTCCATCCTAGATTTGTTTGTGTTCTATTAAATCTTTTGTGCTATTTCATGGTTTCCGCTGACACTTATTGTTTTCCTTCTTTATCGAATTCACTGTATTTTTAGCTATATTGTGTAGCCTTTAAGCATATATCGTTTTCCCCTTTATTCCTATATTGATACTTGTTCAGTTTATTAGACCACTGGGTCTCTTGACTAGTCCTCGTCAATACTTCACTGAGGTTAGTCTTGATACTTACTGGGCACCGCTGTGGTGTGCTCATACTACACTTCTGCACATTTTTGTGCAGATCCAGGTATTGATCGTTAGTAGCTGTGCGGATTCTTGCTGAGGAGACTCAAGGTAAACTTGTCGTCGCATTCGCAGGCTTCGGAGTCACCTTCCTATTTTTGCATTTACACTGTTTTTACTTACTTCCAAACAGTTGCAATTACAAGTTGTAGTAAACTCTATAAAGCTTATGACTTGTACTACCGGGTTTTGGGAATATGCTCATTGTATAAAGAAATTCTTTTTTTTCCAGAAAATATTAGATTTTATTTATTATTATTGGGAAACTGGGAGGGTCAACCAACTGCAAGGCCACCACTCTTCAATGGCCAATATTACTCTTGGTGGAAGAACAGGATGAAGGACCACCTGATTGGAGAAGACTATGAACTCTGGGACATAGTCATTGATGGTCCTCTAGCTACCATGATGAAGACTTTTGAAGGTATAGATGTACCAAAGACTAGAGTTGACTGCACCGATGAGGATCTGAAGAAATGGGAAAAGAATGCAAAGGCCAAGAAGTGGCTAGTGTGTGGACTAGGTCCAGACGAGTATAGCAGAATCCAAAGCTGCACCACAACCAAAGAAATCTGGGATACCTTGCAAGTAGCCCATGGAAGAACACCTCAGGTAAAAAGATCAAGAGGTACTCTTCTATACTCACAGTATGAAAACTTCAGTATGAAAGAAGGAGAGACAATACAAGAGATGTACACAAGGTTCACAACTTTGACAATGAACTTAAGTATCTTGGTAGAGTCATCCTTGAAGAGGACAGGGTAGAGAAGATCCTAACAAGGGTCTTACCAATCTCCTGGGAAAGCAAAATCACTG
This sequence comes from Nicotiana knightiana, assembly GCA_005239525.1. NCBI lineage: Eukaryota > Viridiplantae > Streptophyta > Magnoliopsida > Solanales > Solanaceae > Nicotiana > Nicotiana knightiana. The sequence goes on from ML397163.1 coordinate 146,969, forward strand.
CTATCCAGGAATCCAAAAATATGGCAACCCTCAAATTGGATGAACTAATTGGAAACCTTACTGCCTATGAGCTTAGAAGGCAGACAATAAAGATGGATGGTACAAAGAAGGAGAGGAGTCTAGCACTGAGAATCACTGAGGGAGCAGATCTTGAGGAAGATAAGATGGCCATGATTACCAAAGAATCAGAAACTTTCTACTAAGGAAGAAGGGCATCTCTAGAGGAGGAAATTACAACAAAGCAAAAGCTCCAGAAAGGGCAACCAACGAGGGATGCTACAAGTGTGGAAAGACTGACCATCTTATCAAGAACTGTTCTCAGTGGGAGGTGGAATGGAAAAAGGAGAGATATGAAAGAAGGAACAGGAAGAAAGAACAATTCCAACCCAAGAAAACCACAACAAAAGTTATAGTTGTTGCTTGGGGGGAAGCTCGGATGAAGAATCAGAAGATGGTAAGAATGAAGATCAGGCGCTCATGGCAATTGGAGAATCCGATGAGGAATCACATGAAGAACCAGAGGTAAGTATCTCCCATCTTAAAAATAAAATAAAGTTCCTATCTAAGGAAAAACTCTCTGAGTTGCTACTTGATTTCATGGATGATTCCGAAGAAACAACCAAAGAGAAGGAACAACTCTCTACAGAATGTGAAATGCTAAAAGCAAAATGCATGAACCTGGAAATCAGACTTAGTGAATCTGAAAAGAAAAACATTGTCTTGTTGAACCAGGTTCATCCACTTGAAACTGAGATTCTAGAACTAAAATCTGAAAACTTAAAGCTAAAGCTAGGATCCAGTAAAAAGGTTGTTGATCATTCCCATATCATGTTAGAAAAAAATGTGGGAAAACTAAAAGATAAGATGTATGCCAAGGATGAACAGATAAGAACTCTTAAAGAAGAACTTGGCAAAGTCAAACATGAATTAGATCGAACTTGTAAATGGAATAAATCCTCTGATGCCTTGATATGGCTTCAAGAGAATCATAGTAGAACCCGGAGAGGGATTGTATTTGGGAGTCAATTGCCCAAGTGGGATCCCAAAATAAAGTATCTCACTCTCCCTGAGAATAAAATCCACACCCATTATGGTAAGACTGGCCACTACAAAATTGAGTGTACTACAAAAGAGTAGGCCAGTCAAAGAAATGAGAGTTTTGTTAAAAAGAAAAATTGGCTACCAAATTGGGCTAGAAAAATCTTGATTCATCCATTCTCTCATAGAAAAGGACCCAAACTAGTTTGGGTTCTTAAAACTAACCTCTGATTTTTTTTGTAGGTTCAAGTGAGAGGAGGCAGCCAAATTGGGTATTTGGATGGTGGCTGCTCAAAGCATATGACATGGAACATGGAACAGTTCCTTTCACTTGAAACTCTTAAAAGAGGAAATGTCTCCTTTGGAAACGGAAAGAAAGGTGAAATTATTGGGGTTGGTAAGATAGGTAAGGATGACACACGTTCCATTGAACATGTGTATCTGATAGATGGCTTAAAATATAGGCTTATCAGTGTGTCATAGTTGTGTGACAGAGGTAACCTGGTTGCCTTTACTTCCACAAAATGTTTTATGATTAACCTTCTTACTGACAAGATTGTTTTGCAGGGAAAAAGAATGAATAACGTCTATGTCATAGACTTGTCCACACTGTCTGAAAATGAACCCACTTACCTAAGTGTGTTGGAAAGTGATAACCCTCCTGTGGCACAAAAGACTTGGTCACGCAAGTCTAAATCAGCTAAACAAACTAGTCTCTAAAGACATAGTGTTAGGGCTTCCAAACATTAAGTTCAAGGAAGACAAAGTTTGTGAGGCATGTGTAAGGGGGAAGCTGGTAAGATCTTCTTTCAAAAGTAAGAAAATGGTCAGTACCACCAGGACGTTGGAACTGGTTCATATGGACCTATGTGGTCCTATGAGAACTCTGAGCAGAGGTGGTAAGAAATATGTAATGGTGCTAGTTGATGACTATTCAAGGTTCACTTGGATCTTATTTCTAACATCTAAGGATGAAGCATTTGATATGTTCACCTTATTTGTTAAGAAAACTCAAAATCAGTTAGGAAATCAACTAGCATCAATAAGATCTGATCATGGTACTAAATTCGAGAATGCAAAGTTTGCTGAGTTCTGTGATGAACATGGTATCAATCACAATTTTTCTGCCCCTAGAACCCCACAGCAAAATGGGGTTGTTGAAAGAAAGAATAGAACTCTTGAAGATATGGCAAGAACCATGCTTCTTTCTAGCAAACTACCTCATAGCTTCTGGGCAGAAGCAATAAACACTGTATGCTATATAATAATAGATGCATGACCAGGCCTCTGGTAGAGAGAACTCCTTATGAATTACTTCAAGGGAGAAAGCCCAACATATCCCACCTTAGGGCTTTCGGATGCAAGTGCGTTGTGCACAATAATGGCAAAGATTCCCTAGGAAAATTTGATCCCAGAAGTGATGAGGGAGTATTCTTGAGATATTCATCACATAGAAAAGCTTATAAAGTGTATAATAAAAGAACTATGTGTGTAGAAGAAAGTGTACTTTTTGTATTTGATGAAACTAACACTCTTGCTGAGAGATAGGAACCAGAAGATGAGGAGCTTGGACTGGTGAGAAGCAGTGAAAACATTGAAGTAAACAAGATGGAACAGGTGATGGACCAGGTCCAACTACCCCAAGCATCACGACAGGGGGAACTCAACATGTGAACCTTGGCCCTGATCCTGTTCCACAACAACAAGACACCATGGGACTATCCAGAAGTGAATAGTTGGTTATCAAACCATACAGATATATGAATTCTCACCCTCTTGAGAACATCATAATAGATCTAACATCTAGAATCAAAACAAGATCCTCTTTGAAAAATCTGTGTGCGTTTTATGCCTTTCTATCCTTGGTTAAACAAAAGAACATTGGTGAATCCCTACAGGATGTTGACTGGGTAAATGCCATGCAAGAAGAGCTGAATCAGTTTGAAAGAAGTCAAGTGTGGCACTTGGTACCCAGACCACTAGACAGATCAGTGATTGGCACAAAGTGGGTCTTCAGGAACAAACTTGATAAGGATGGAACTGTTATAAGAAACAAGGCTAGACTAGTTGTTCAAGGATACAGTCAAGAAGAGGGAATTGACTATGATGAGACCTTTGCCCTTGTGGCAAGACTGGAGGCAATCAGACTTCTTATAGCATTTGCTGCACACATGGAATTCACTCTCTATCAGATGGATGTTAAGAGTGCCGTCCTCAATGGCTATCAGAAGGAAGATGTATTTGTCAGACAGCCTAAAGGTTTTGAAAGCAAGGAGTCACCTGACCATTTATACAAATTTGACAAGGCTCTTTATGGTCTCAAACAAGCACCAAGAGCATGGTATGAGCGTCTATCATTCTGCTAGAACATGGATACAAACGAGGTAAATTGACAGCACCTTGTTCCTAAAGAAAAAGGGTAAAGAACTCCTGGTTGTGCAAATATATGTGGATGGTATCATATTTGGGGCGACTTCTGAAAAATTGAGTGAGGAGTTTGCTATACTTATGGGGAGTGAGTTTGAGATGAGTATGATGGGTGAGCTAAACTTCTTCTTAGGCTTGCAAATCAAGAAAAAATCAAATGGAACAATGATTCATCAACAAAAGTATGTGAAAGAATTGCTCAAGAAATTTAAATGGAAGAGTCAAAGGAAATAGACACCCCCATAGCCACAGCTACAAAATTAGATGTGGATGAACCTGGTTCATCCGTTGATCAGAAGATATATAGAGGGATGATTGGGTCTCTATTATATCTCATTGCCAGCAGACCTGATATTGTGTTCAGTTATGACTGTGTGCTAGGTTTCAGGCAAATCCAAAGGAGTCCCACCTAATTGCAGTGAAGAGAATCTTGAGATATCTGAAAGGCACCACTGATTTGTGCCTTTGGTATCCTAAAGGTAGTAATTTTGACCTTGTAGGATATGCTGATGCTGATTATGCAGGTTTCCGGATTGACAGGAAAAGTACTTCAGGCATGGCTCACTTTTTGGGCTCCTGCCTTGTGTCTTGGGCCACCAAGAAACAAAATTCAGTAGCCTTGTCTACTGCTGAGGCTGAATATGTGGTTGCAGCCTCATGCTGTGCTCAGTTGCTATGGATCAAGCAACAACTCATGGACTTTGGTATAGAGGTTGAATACATTCCTATTTTCTGTGACAACACTAGTGCAATAAGTATGACGAAGAACCCAGTTCATCATAAAAGAACTAAGCACATAGATGTTAGACACCATTTCATAAGGTATAACTATGAAAAAGGAATGATCTCATTCGAATTTTGTGCTACTGACCAACCAATTGCAGATATCTTTACTAAAGCACTAAGTAGGGAGCATGTTGAGAGAAACCGACTTGAATTAGGGATGATTAAGATCACTTAATTAAAAGAAAAGAAAATTTTTTTTGGCTAGAAACACTAACATAGATAATCAACCAGACTAATCATTGCTCAACATCATGACTTTACTGTCATACTCTCTTGCCATGTATTAATATGATTCCCTGGTTGCTAATGATGTTTTTCTATCTTTGTAAATTGAGGCAAATTAAAGACTTTAACACGATGAACCTGGTTCATCCCTGCTGGTTCATCTTACTGACAAGGTACATGCTGATCTCCATACAATTATTGAATTAATTACAGTCACACATGAGCAAGATTCTATCTATATTTGGTTCATTTCAAATTCTTTGTACTTATCCCTAAATGAACCCGTTCCAAGAAGTCCCATCGGTACTCAATTAGCCTAGAGGTAGGGAACTCTTAAATGTTTAATCAATGACACTCCTACATCTATTAGACTCCCACTTGAGTAAATGTTCTGCCCGTTGTATAATTAATAGCCACATCTTATAAAAGGGACATCATTACCTCCCCTCTTAATAACATAATAAGTCGAACCAAGTTCATTATTCTTCTAACCAAAATTGGTCATCTCTTTACTTCCAAAAATACATAACAATGTATTCACCACCCCCTGCTTCATCTTCCTACACAAACTCTGATCATGGGGAAGAAAATTCCAGTCCTAATTCTACTTCAGTTTACAGTTCACATTCACCAAACAGATCTTCATCTCCCCAAAACCCTCCAGTTCTAGAACCCACTCCTGAACCCACACCTAACCCTCCAGCCCCCAGGGCACGAAGAGTAAAAGTTTTGGCCAGAAAATCAGTTGCTTCTGGCTCTCGCGCAAAATTTTTTGGAGGAAATTCTTAAAGCCAGCAAGGTTCATATGTCTGAATCTACAAGTGATTCCTTCAAATCCGCTAATGAGGATAAAGCACCAGGTTCATCTAGTTCTGAGCAAGGTAATCTTGAAGTTGAATCTGAAACTGCTACTGCTAAAACCAGGGTTGTGTTGGTTGGGTCAGTTGTTGATGTAGAAGTTCCAGATAGGCAAAGAAAACTGGGAAAAAATCTCGGAGAGAGGGAGAAGGAGGTTTTGTAAGGGGATCTGGGGAGGATGGTGCCATGTTGGCTATTTGTGGCCCCACTCCTGTGATAAATGAAGAAGAAATCACAGATTTAGGGGGAAGTATTGCTGGGGAAGCAACAACAGGTTTAGAGAGCCTGCAAAAATCAACAAATGAACCTGGTTCATCTGTCGAGGAGACATTGGCTGAGATGCTGAGGAAGCTGGGGGAGTCCTACAATCCCAAGAGGAAAAGAACCTCAAATAAAAGAAGGCTACTACCCCAAAGAAAACAAAAGTTTCAATATCTGCTGATGTTTCTGCCCCAAAGGTTCGTGCTACAAGAATTACTGTTCGACAAGGAGAAGAGGAGTTAGAAAGGGCTCTGAGAGAGAGCAAGAAAAAAAAGCTGCCAAGGGAAAGGCAAAGTTAGGAGAGCCTATTGAGGTTGTTAATTTTGATGATGAGACGATGGACCTGGTCCATCATGAGGAGCAGCCGGCTCCAGTTGTGGTTGAGACACCCAAGCCCAAGAAGGCTAAGGCTTCTTCAAAGAAGTCAGCTTCTGTGTCTGCCACACCCTCAAGCACAGCTAAAAGGACCAGGTCCAAGGCCAAGAAAGTGAAAGTTGTTGAAGAAGAAAGTGAATGGAGTGGAGGAGAAGAGGAAATATTTGGTGAGCAATCTGAAAAACTCACCATGTTTGGAAAGCGTACTATTCTTAAAGGAAAGTTAGTGAGAGATCTGGAAGAATCAGGAATGATCTTTTTGTTGAATGTAATGGATGTGCAGGGATGGAAGGACTTGGTCCTTAACCTGGAAGGAAGGCTGGCAAGGAATGAATTGGTGGAGTTTATGGCAAATGCAAGCATGAAGGATGGCAGGGAAACCTCCACAGTCAAGGGGATTCAGATCACTTTTGATGCAAAGGAGCTGAGAGAGATTCTGAATATCCCTGTTGAGGGCTATGATGATTACACTAGGCAAAAATGGCCCAGTCTCGATGGAATGGCCTCATCTATCAACATCACCAGATTCTTTTGTGAAATGAGAAGAAATTTGAGCCAAGGCCAGTGTTCAAAAGTGAAATGCAGCCCCAGAACAAGCTACTCTTCGAATTTGTGATTAAGTTTCTGCTGCCAAGACAAGAGCGTAGACACATCGCCAGTTACATGGACTTAAAACTTATTGCATGTACAGGGGAAAGCAGATTAACTTTCCATCTTTTATCATCCAGCTCTTGGACAGAGTTGTAAATGGAACCAAAGCTCACGTTATTCCTTATGGCTTTATTCTGACAGTTGTGCTTGCCCACTTTGAGGTTCCTGTGAAGAAAGCTGAGATGGCTACTGCTATGGATTATTTTGGGAAGAACACTTTGCTGACATGTGATTATATTGTCAATGTTCCTGAGGGTGAACCTGGTTCATCTAGGAAGCATCCAATCAATAGCAAAGTCAGGTCATTGGTGCAGGAAGGAGAGATAAAGGATGCGGAGATCCTTCGATTGAATTCTCGCCTTCATGAGGTTGAAGCTGAGCGGGATGCTCTCAGATCTGAACTA